>MU225053.1:769399-811530 GCA_018584345.1 Thuja plicata
AATATCATGAGACTTGATATTCTTGGTCAGACCATATCTCTTGATATCATGATGAGGTGATATCTTCTCTCTTAAAAGTAATGGATCTTTTGTTAATCATATTTTGATGAATTTTATCTTCCCTAACAAAGAGGGAGTGTTGATGTCTTGTGTAGATATGGTAAGGGTCATAAGTGTTGACACGAGAGACCACTACACATTTTGTTTGATCATCCTCCCTAGCTAAGAGGGAGTGTTAATGTTTGTATCTTCAGTCGTATGATCATTAGAATACATATAATATATGTTGATTAATAATAATATAATATATATGTTATATTATTATTAATCATATGAAGTTTAATATTTAATATTAAATTATTATATTATTATTCTTAATTAATAATTGATTGATGAAACATTATAAGATAGATTAAATTATAATTAGTTGGAAGAGGTATGTCATTTCTTATAAATAATAATGAATAGACATGTCCCATGAAGGAACGTGTCTCTCCTATCCTCATTCCCAATATAAATGAAAGAGATTGTTGCATTTGGAAAATACATACAATATAGAGTGTTATTACATTTACAGCTATCCTAAAAACTTAACAATAAGTCACTGTATTATATTCAGTAAGAGAAATATAGACAAAGAAAAGCTAGAGGGCAGAGAAGATGCCACAGATAACTCATATAGAATTTGGAAATCAATGAAAGGTTACAACTGTTGAAAACTAGAGGGCAAAGGAAATGCCATAGATAATTTTACACCAACTGGAATCTCTCCCTAAAAATCTTTGAAAACTAACTTATATATATGTTCCTCTAGCACGCAGGCTCAGGAGACAATCAATTCCCATGAATTAGGGTTACAATAGATCCACATAGAATAATCAAAAACCCTAACACTATCAATTATGCTCATTAATTCCCTTAAGAAATATCTCAGAATATCGGATCCATCCTTGAATATCTTACTTTTCCATAACTCTGCGTAGACAGGCTGCCTTGATCTATCTACCCACTCTGCAAGTCGGCGTTGCTATGAATGCGCGAAGATAAGATTTGAATATTTGAATTTGTGTGCAAATGGTCATAGGTGGCACGGGTACTTGCATTGACGGTTGAGAAAAGACTCATCTCTTGGTTTAAATTATAGTCGTTGATCTTTGTTTCAGTGCCTTTACCTTAATCTTGTCTCTGCTGACTTGTCTTTAACTCAGGTTTACTGCATAGACATGTGGCAGCATGGCGTAATGCCTTAAACAATAGATTTTGAGCATTTTGTAATCAAGCCATTACGCAGACCATTGGATCAAACAGGAACTACTCAATCATTACCTTTTAGACTTTGACTTTACCTCAAAACTCAACCTTGACCTGCCTTTAACCCTAGTCCACTGAATCTCTCATATCGCTGAGTCGCTGAAACATTTTACTAACCCTGAGTTTCCTTCAAGACTATGCGACCACATGACCTTTACCTGACTCACCTTTTACCTTTGTTCCTTATCGAGACTTAGCAACTGCATACTCTCATTATCTACTTTCATTCTACTTAACCATAGTTTCTCATGGAGACTCGGCGACAAGCTCTAGATATTAACCAAACCTAAACCTTGAGTTATCATGAGTTACAAAATGTACCAAGTCTCAAAATCGTGTAAACAATCCTTTACCACTGAGTTTACTTCGAGACTGAACAAAAAGCACATGATTGCAATCCAGATGCAAATGGATCTACGATTTTCGTTAAGTCTCATAAGCCTTTGAGCATATTCCTTTTCTTAAGGAGATTATGTGACTAGACACTGATGCCCGGGTCCACTTATGCCACGTGTTGATCTGTCACAAATCCACGATCACCAAACCATAAATCACCTTGGTCTTAACTCAAACCTTGCTTCTGACCATGAGTCTCCTATCGAGACTTTGTGACTGAAGAGTCTTGCTATCTCCATACCTTTTATCTAACCACAGTTATCTTATGAGACTACGCGACCCAAAGGATATTAACCTTACTCAGCTCAAACTGGAGTTATGTCTATAGTTATGAATTTACACTAGTCCCAAAGTATCTAAACACTTTTCCTGATCATGGTTAATTCAAGAGACCTAGCGACTACCACAGGATTTGATTCAAAATCAACGGCCAACATTAAGTCTCAAAAACCTTAGAGAATATTCCATTTATTACTGAGACAACGCGACTGAAGCAGTCTCATAGTCGTTGAACAACATGGGAATATTCCTTTACCTTTATGCGACTAAGAGACTAAGGCAAAATAGAAATGCACACATGCTCTTGGATTCACTTAAGTTGTTCAAAAAGTAACGGAGAATTAGAACACGGCTAGGGATAACTAGGGTTTTTTTCCCAAAAACAAAAGGTTTAACAGAGAGCTGAAGATATGCAGAGCAGAAAGGATCAAGACTAGGAAACCATAAAAAACTTACAAGCTGGGCTCTACCCTCATGAGAGCCACATTTTCTCAACTTGTATCCAGAATTGACATGATGGGGAAAATTTGGGTAATATTCTTGGCGATTTCTGCGGGATGTCAGCCTGTTAGACATTGAAAACCAGTGGTCTTTGGCATCCATTGGGCATGGAGTCATCATTTGATTAAAAATGGAACCTTTGGAAACATATTGAAACCAGGAGGAGGAACTACTAACTGTGCACAAGCACTTCAAGGAAAGCAGGAAACTAACCTAAAAAGTAGGAAAAACTAACCTACACTAACTAGTACAGAAACTAATTAAACAAAACCATTTACTGGAATGTTAAAATAACTACCCTTCCTTATTAGGATATTTTGCATTGGATGTAAAAGGATAGCTGGTAAAACATGAGGCACAAAAAAGTATGTCAAAAAGTATAGAATTGCCTCTTGAAAACTGAGATCAATTTCACTTACCTCAAATTGATCAAATGAGGATGTCTCAGTAAAATCCTATTGGGCCAAGTATCTAATGGGGAAACCTCTTGAAAGTTTGAAAAAAAAAAATTCCTTAATGGTTTCTTTTGAATCTTCATGGTTGTGCCCCATTATGGATAGCCATGTCAACTCCTCTTCAATGGTCAGGGGACTATCATCTTCTTTTAAATAGGCTAAGAGCTCATCAAAACTATCAACTCTTTGAATGTTTGGAATTGGTTCCAACTCATGTCCATTTATAAAATCTTTAGGAAGAGGGAAATAAAAGAATAGTCCTCTATCAACAGGCACATAACTTTGAACCTCTGTTCCATAGAATAGGGATTCTTCATTCAATTTGTCACAAAAAACCTCTATGATGTTGAAAAAATCATTTTCTTCAATTTTTTTGTCCATGTTTTGTTCTTGAAAAACCTCATTCATAATTAAAGGCTCATGAATTAGCACTTCATCAGGATATATTCCCTCCATCTCTTGTAAAATTATAGATGTGGTCATGGCCATATCTTTCCCATCTGTCTCAACAAAACCAGGCATCTCATTCAACAAGGACATAGCGTTTTCCTCTTCAACAAAAAGGGGAAGCTCATCAAATAAATCCACCAAGAGCCCAGGTTGAGCATCAATCTCCACTTCTTCACCTTGTTGTCCCAACTTGTCACAGTCATCACTCAACACTGACACCTCTGATTTTCCCTCCTCCTCATCACATGAAGACTCATCTACCACAATTCCTTTCTCTGATGCTTGACTAGTGTCCTTGAAAAGACTTGGTATCTAAAAACTAGGAGGTGGATTCCATGAAAGTTGCCATGGTAGTTTAGTATCTTGAGAGACCTGAGGAGTCTCTTGGGATAAAAATTGTCTTGAACAAACTACCCTTGTAGAGTGGTTGACTGAAACTCCCCAAGTATAGGCTCTTGGAAAGAATGATTGCTCCTAAAACTTGGGATATGAAATTGACAGTGTTTAGATGTAGACATAGAGGGCATACCTTTTTTGAAGCTTGGAAAATTGAAGACCTTTTCTGACATCTGTCGCTCCTTTGCAACTGGCTCTCTTTCAATATAGTCCCCAGGCTGTTGTTGACTACAAGAAGGCTACAACTACTCTATAATAGGTTCATTTGCTTGAAGGATGTTGCTAAAGCTTGGAAATGAACACTCTATAGGTTCTTCATGTGTAGTCTCTTGGGGTAGGGGATTCCTCCAACTTGGAATTTTGAGCTTATGAACCCCTTGTTCAGTAGTTTATGATCTCATCTTTGTTGTGGCAGAAATTTGTCGATCAAGATCTTCTTCAAAAAAAATTCTTTGTTGCTCATCACCTAGAGCCTCTGCCACTTGGTAGGAAACTAACTCTTGCTCATAAATTTGAGCTTCCATGCCCTGTTGGCCCTTGTTTTCAGATAACTTCTTAGATAAGTCAAGCATCAAACTCCTTTTCCTTTCACACTGTTCCCTTATTTCAACAAGGTTTGTGCTATGAGGCTGGTTGAAAATTACTTCATGCTGATTAGGCATGAAATAACCTCCCTAGGACTGGTTACAATTTTGATTATGCTACCAAACAAGCTGAGAAGGGGCAGGTGGGTGGTAAGCATGATGAGCTAGCTTCTCTTGACTCTCTTTTTGCTTCTTTTGTGCCCATGATGCCTCCCATTGGAGAGCATGGTCATAAGCATGTGCAGAGGCATATTGATTAGGGGCATGTTGGACATATTGGCTACCTGCTATGGTATGATATATTGGAACAAAAATAGGCCTTGGATGATTTTCATATGGCTGATGACTAGCCCACTAAGCACTATTCTCGTAGTATGATGGTGAATAACCTGAATGCCCATAATAACTTGACATGTCTACTCATGTAATTAGCTAGAATTTTGAATATATAAAAGATTTAAAACATACCAGCACTTGATCCTTGAAACCAGTAGACCAGTTGGAGTCTCCAGATATGCATCGCAATGACCTCTTCTAGGTCTAGAATATGTTATCATCATATCAGAGATAACATAGCTTTAAAAGATGAACTTATTTTGTGGTCCCACCGGGCGTGCCAAAATTGTGGTGTGTAAGGTGGGAGAGCTTTGAATCTGATCTTTTATGTTATGGTCCCACCGGGCGTTCCAGAACTGTGGTGTGCAAGGTGGGAGAGATTTGAATTTAATATTTTATGTTATGGTCCCACCAGGCATGCCAAAACTATGGTGTGCAAGGTGGGAGAGCTTTGAATCTGATCTTTTATGTTATGGTCCCACTGGGCGTGCCAAAACTGTTATACACTAAATTTTGCACCCTATTTAAGCTCTCTTGGTCTTGATAATCTAGTATAACATGGGAATCACTTCAAGGTTGTGGGACCTATGCTAACTTGAAGTGAAGCCTCCAAATTCTAGGTCAATTCCTCTTGGATAATCACCTAATCTGCTCTTAGACATGAAGGTAAACTTGGATGGAAAAGGGATAGAAGGAATGCTTGAAAGGGAAATAACTAAAAGCAAATTATCCTAATAGATGATGCACCGAAGGTAACATATTTATAATACAATGACCGTATTAGCATGAAGACTCTCAGAACTAATAGAACACAATCTATCTGAATAGGCTTGCATAAGTATTTCATAGAGAGGCCTGAGGAAAAGACACAGACTGTGACCTGCAAGCAAACATTCACTTCAGCAAATAGGCACAAGAATGAGACAAAATAGTTAGGGATGAACAAAATCCATAAGACTATCTAAATCATATCAGACACAGTCGTACACAAGGATGCTGAAAGATAGAAAGGCTTGGGAACTCCAAGATTTATCTAACATAAGTAACTGTATTATATTCAGTAAGAGAAATACAGACAAAGAAAAGCTAGAGGGCAAATAAGATGCCACAGATAACTCATACAAAATCTGGAAATTAATGAAAGGTTACAACTGTTGAAAACCAGAGGGTAGAGGAAATACCACAAATAATTTTACACCAACTGGAAGCTCTCCCTAAAAATCTTTGAAAAATAACTTATTTATATGTTCCTCTAGCACGCAGGCTTGGGGGACAATCAATTCATAGGAATTAGGGTTACAATAAATCTGCATAGAATAATCAGAAACCCTAACACTGTCAATTCTTCTCATTAATGCCCTTAAGAAATATCTCATAATATTGGATTCATCCTTGAATATCTTACTTTGTCATAACTCTGCGCAGATAGGCCGCCTTAATCTATCTACCCACTCTGCACGTCAGCGTTGCCATGAATGCGCGAAGATCAAATTTGAATATTTGAATTTGTGTGCAAATGGTCACAGGTGGCGCAGGTACTTGAATCAACGGTTGAGAAAAGACTCATCTCTTGGTTTAAATTATAGTTGTCAATCTTTGTTTTAGTTCCTTTACCTTTATCTTGTCTCTGATGACTTGTCTTTAACTCAAGTTCACTGCATAGACACATGGCATCCTGGCATAATGCCTTAAACAATAGATTTTGAGCATTTTGTAATCAAGCCATTACGCAGATGGTTGGATCAAACAGGAACTGCTCAATCATTACCTTTTAAACTTTGACTTTACCCCAAAACTCAACGTTGACTTGCCTTTAACCCTAGTCCATCGAATCTCTCATGTCGTTGAGTCGCTGAAACATTTTACTAACCCTGAGTTTCCTTCGAGACTATGCGACCACATGACCTTTACCTGACTCACCTTTTACCTTGGTTCCTTATCGAGACTTAGCAACTGCATAGTCTCGTTATCTCCTTTCATTCTGCTTAACCGTAGTTTCCCATGGAGACTCAACGACAAGCGCTAGATATTAACCAAACCTAAACCTTGAGTTATCATGAGTTGCAAAATGTACCAAGTCTCGAAGTCGCGTAAACAATCCTTTAACACTGAGTTTACTTCGAGACTGAACAACAAGCACACGATTGGAATCCAAATGCAAACGGATCTACGATTTGCATTAATTCTCATAAACCTTTGAGCATATTCCTTTTCTTAAGGAGATTATGCAATTGGACACTGATGCTTGGGTCCACCTCTGCCACGTGTTGATCTGTCACAAATCCACTATCACCAAACCGTAAATCACCTTGGTCTTAACTCAAACCCTGCTTCTGACCATGAGTCTCCTATCGAGACTTCACGACTGAAGAGTCTCGCAAACTCTATACCTTTTATCTAACCACGGTTATCTTATGAGACTACGTGACCCAAAGGATTTTAACCTTACTCAGCTCAAACTGGAGTTATGTCTGTAGTTGTGAATTTACACTAGTCTCGAAGTCTCTGAACACTTTTCCTGATCATGGTTAGTTCAAGAGACCTAGCGACTACCATAGGATTTGATTCAAAATCAACGGTCAGCGTTAAGTCTTGAAAGCCTTAGAGAATATTTCATTTCATACTGAGACAACGCGACTAAAGCAGTCTCATATTTGTCGAACAACATGGGAATATTCCTTTACCTTTACGCGACTAAGAGACTAAGGAAAAATTTAAATGCACACATGCTCTTGGATTCACTTAAGTTGTTCAAAAGGTAATGGAGAATTAGAACACGGCTAGGGATAACTATGGTTTTTTTCCCAAATACATAGGGTTTAACAGAGAGCTGAAGATATGTAGAGCAGAAAGGATCAAGACCAGGAAACCGTAAAAACTTACAAGTTGGGCTCTACCCTTGTGGGAGCCACATTTTCTCCACTTGTATCCAGAATTGACATGATGGAGAAAATTTGGGTAACAGGTACCCTACAAGGATGATGACTTCATGTGATATTCCTCTGTTATACAGTCATTTTTTGGCAATATCTTTTTGTATCTCCGTACTTAGACAATGATCTCTGAATCCCTGGATATTTATGTTCTATTTCAGATATGGCAGTCAGGTGTAGTTAGGTATGTATGTAGGACTGATATATAATCTACCGATCATATATGTCTGGCTCTCTTTTGGTAGCCGGTATGAGCAAGGCACCTGAATGTAACTGTTTCTTATAAACTCTCATATATCTTTAATAGAAAAAGTAATTTTTTGGTAAATTTCTTTATCAAAATATTATATATGTAATAAAATAAATATATATTAGTCATACACTCATTCTTCCATAGTTTTACATTGTAAAATTATATTATTAAAATGATGCAAGCTTTATCATTTTATTAATATAAATCAACAATGCAAAAATCTACCTATGGTATAGCCTTTTAAAAGTAAAAATAAATATTTTGTTTTCGCACCATTTAAAACAATTATTATATAATTTATAGCTCATTATTTTAAAATATATATTATATTAATAATGTTATTAAGGTGTTTGATTATCACTTAATAAACATTATTAATATAATTAATATTTGATAAAATAATGGATTATAAATTATATAGTAATTATTATTACTATTAATTAATAATTATTAAATATTTTACAAGTCATTAATTAATTGATATTTATTAAGTCAATGAATTGTGAATCATTTAATAATTATTAATCATAGTGCAATCAGATATTTATTTTTACTTTTAAAAAGTTGAGAGATATTTTGTGAAGTTATGGCAAGCGTTGAGGTCATAAGGATGGGATTGAAAGTCTTTGGGGAATTATTACAATTCAAAGGTCTTTATGAGTGTTTTGAGGGCATAAGACTGCATTTCATGGGGGTCTTTATGACTAGGTTGATGAGGCGTGACTTTTGGGCCACTTTTATGTCTTTTTGAAGTCCTTTGAGGGGTTCAAAAATGGCTTTTTCCTTGCATCCCTCCCAGAATTTATTGTCCTCATTTATGATGTAGCTAGGTGGACAATGCATAAGTATGAGTTGAAGGCTCATTTGTAAGGGGGTTCTTTTCCTTTCAGCTTGTTGTTTTGCAACTTTTTCTGAGTTCTTGGCAGGAGCAAAGGTTTTTGTAACCCATGTTTCAGAGATACATGCAAATTTCTACCACCTTTTGGGCAGTGATATATATAGCTAGTCCCTTCTCATTCTTCTGCTTTTGTGTATCCTTATGTGGATGAATTTCTTGTAATGAAAGTTATCCTTGAAATAGTATCACATGTTGGATCACTTTTACAAAATTATTTATAGTTTTCGTGCAGGTTATAAGTTGTGTCTAAATTATTAAAATCATTTTTTTCAAAATTGTGAGGAAGCTTTCTCCTTTCTAAGAACTGTTATTCTATCCTTCTTGAAAAATGATGATGCAGAGATTGTGATTCATTGATTTGGGTATGAGAGCATATATTACTGATAGTATTGTGCGTTAATTTATTTGTGTAGGTCTCAGATATTACCATCTGGTGCATTACCTCTTAAGAGTTGTTTTAATTTTTATGTTTTCCTTCTACTCCTTTTCCTTTGTAAAAGTCTTAGTTTTAGGGAGTTTCAGGTGAAGAACCAGTAATAGCCATCTATGTCTAGAGTTCCACTTCTTTTCCCAGGTTACCCATAACCCAGAAGTGTTCCCATGTGTCAATAGGTCTGCTAATTTTCATTCTCATTATTAGGGTGAAGACTTGATTGATAACAAGAACTACGAGAGCAATGGAAGAAGAGCACATAAGAGATATGAAGAATATTATTTTTGGTCTGGCATTACAAAGACCAAAAAGAATAGGTAGCCATCATTTTGCGTCATCCTCAATCACACAACACAAAGGCACATTTACGAATAATAGCACATGCATAACATAACATATATACAACATATAGAAGAAATGAGATAGAAATAGAGGAATATCATAACAAGGCAATTTCTTTATCACCTTGCACCAATGAAGGAACAAGGTTTGTCTAAAGAAATATTTAAAAAAAACATATAAAAGTAGCACATCATGGGGAAAGCACATTACAATAGGAAAACACAAAGGATCCACCACACAAGATGAGATAATCAAGCATATCACATGTCCCCCATCTCAGTCTATATCATTTTAGGGAAGATGGCTAACACATAAGAGGAGCAACGTCAAGCAAAATATATGGAACAATATCAAAGTCCAAACAAGCACCACACTTTAAGGATGACTCACTTTGGTTGTCAATAGGATTAAGAGATAATTGTTTTAAAAATGTAGCAGGTAAATCATGATTAACATCAATAAGTTCATACATATCATCAGAATCACTAGCATAAACATCATCATTTTCATTAGGAGCATTGAAATGATCATCATCAAAAGTATCTTATTCATCCAAATTAATAAAAATAGGATCTCTAATTCGAATAGAATCATCATGTTTTCTCAAGTTCATCTTTTTCAAATTAACTTCCTCCCTTGGGATACGCATAGGTTGATCAAAGGGATCTAAAGAATTAGTAGGTGTTTTAGGGGAGGAAAGGTTTTTGGAAGTATGTTCACGAGCTTTAGCACAATGTTTACAATGACAGTGATGAGCATAAATGTTACATTTTTTTTTTTAATTTGGCTTGGTTTAGGATCAATCAACATTGGGGCATTTTCTTCTTTAGGAGGAAGAACAAAAGGAACCACACTAGGTTGAGAGATATCATCTACATAATGTTTATAGGATATAGGAGGTGGAATGAAATTATATATGGGAGGTGTAGGAAGAAGTACAGGTCCAAAGAAGGGAGATGGAACTACCTTACTATTGCTAAGCTCACAAATCTTTTGGATTTTGAATTTTTGATAAGATAGGCCAAAATTGTCTTTGCAAGGTTGGATTGGTTGCGGCATGGAAGAAAAAAATAAGTCAAGATCAAAGTTTCCTTAACCTGCTAAAGGTTGATAGAGACTATGATTAATTGTGATGATATCTCCATTATGGGGAAATTTCAAACACTTATGGATAGGAGAGAATATAGCTTTCATGGAGGTGAGCCAAGGAAGACCAATTCTAACTTGAAATTGATCATAGGTTGGGATGACAACAACGGTGACAACTAAGGTTTTACCACCAACTTCTACAAAAAAAATTAAAGGAACCATGGGTAGGATAAGTGAAATCATTGAAAGTTTTGATCATAACATCAGATTTGTCATAGAAATATTATTGTAATTGTCTAGTGTAAAGATGTTCTTCAATTATAACATTCACCATGCAAGAAGGATCTATAAGGATGCCATTAGAAAGAAGACCATTAACTTTTGCAATAATATAAAGAGGACCATTATGTGCTTTAATAGTCTCTTTAGGATAAAATGTAATGCAACTATTAGGTTCATGTTTGGGTTTGGGTTCAGATTGATCAATAAGGTTGACAAAATTATTGGCTTCAGTACACTTAACATCATAGTAAACAACATGGGTGGAGTAAGAAGGTAAAGAGAAAGTAGACTCAATGACATTAGTTGAATGAGAAGGTAAAAGGTTGGTATAGATTTGAAATTTTTGGTTAGGAGATGCAATGGACTTGTTTCCTTGATCATTAATACCCTCAATAGATATATTATTAGAATTAATGAGGTCTTGAATAATAGATTTCAAACAAAAACACTTCTCAGTATCATGGCCAGGCTGACGATGGTATTGACAAAAAGATTTGTGATCAAAGAATTTAGGAAAAGGTTTAGATGTATCCATTGGTTTAATAGGAGGAAGTGCTAAAACATTAGAATTAAACAGCGTCAACATCACATTGTGAAAAGATTCAGAAAGAGGTGTACAATTATGAGAAGGTCTAAAAATAGATGACAAAGAAGCCACAACTTTGGATGTTTCTGCCACTTGCTCATTATTGTTGTTTGATGATTTTTTTATCTTTATAAAGCCCTTAGATTTTTGAAAATTTTGAAAGGATTGAGATGTGACATCACTCTTATCGACTAGAGCCATTGGAGTGGTTCTCTCAAATTGACTCACTTGAAGATGATAATTATGAAGCATTGCACACAATTGAGTAAAGATAGAGAATTCGTAAACAAATATCTTATCTCTAATGTATTTTTGTAAATTAGCAATAAAAATATGTTGCACATCAATATTACGATAAGATAAGAAATTTGAACATGCAAATTCTTAAATCTACCAATGAAATTTGTCACTTCTTTAACACCTTGTTTACAATGCATCAAATCAGTCAAAGAAATATTAGGACCAATCTTGTTTTGAAACTCTTGGATGAAAGGATAGACAATTTTTTTAAAGGAATCAATGGAATAAGGAGACAAAGAAAAATTTCATTGCAAGGCTTTATCTCGAAAGGTTCTACTGAATAGTTGAGCCATGAACCTATGAGTATGACATAAATCACTACACAATGGTTGAAAGGTTTTAATATGATTCAAGGGATCACCCTTACCATTGTAAGTCTCCAAATTAGGTATTTCCGTGTATTGAGGGATAACGACATGAATGATGTCTAAGGACAAAGGACTATCAATGTCACAAGTAGGAATGTTGAGCTTGGTTTGAGTCATGGAAGCAATTTGTTGTTGTGAGGATGACACAGTTTGAGAAAGACTATTCGTAGTAGATTTGGTAGAAAGAGTGGTAGGATATATGTGTTAAAGAGTTGGACCATTATGGAAAATGGAAGAGATGATGGAATATGAAAATTGAAAGTTGTTGTAGGTAGGCATGCATGAAGATTATAAAACACATGGAACAATTGAAGGAAGAGGAACAACAGGATTAGCAATGACAACATGTGTAAGATTGATGTTTGGTTGTGGTCATAAGAGGTGAAGAATAAGTGGACACATTAGGTATTGAGGTAGGATTATGAATGGAAGTTTCAACACTAGTGAGAGGTGGATTGAAACCAAGTTCTTGGTCACAATCTCTAATAGGATTGAAATTGTTATCAATAAGATGAGAGATATTAAATATATTAACACTGTGTTCATCATTGTGAATGAACTTCCTCAAACCCTCAACTTAGAAGATGACCTTCGAATTAGAGTTTTTATGTCCTAACCATTGCTCTTTTTTTTTAAATTCATGTGAAAGCTTTAACACTTGCATTTGAGGAACTCTTAAAGACTCATATTCATCATGAGAAGAGTGGGAATAATTGTTCTCAATGGTAATAGGAATGTCATTAGTAGGCATGTTGGTTTCATCATGATTCCTAGGAAAGAAAGATGACTCTAGATCAAAGGAACCCATAAGTCTATGCCTTCTCCTAACTGGAATGTTATAGGTAGGACTCGATGTTATTACACTCCTACATAAGAAAATGAAAGGGAGATATATCTAATAAATGTAAACAATAACTTGGAAAGGAGATATGCAAACATTCATTAATTTTATGAAAAAATAAATGAACTAATTGTACATGAAACTAATGAAGAGCTTATCAAATCATCAAACATGAGGATCTAATGCAAAAAAAGGGGAATGTAACACCAAAATCAGAATGGAAATTTCATGCGTTGGGATCACCAAAAATATACATGGTGAAAAGGGAAGCAATGCAGAGGGGTAGATTACTCCTCCTTTTCAAACTTTCACATTTGGAAGGAAGATGTCCCAATAGGATAAAGTAGGTCCTAAGCATTGAATGGGACAATTATCCTTCGTTGAATATGTAAATTGTGAAATGGGGGGAGGGAAAATGAATATGATAATGCAATATAGAAGACTAAATAGACAAATAAAGATAAATGAAGAAAATACAAACAAATAAATAACTACCATAAAACTAAAATGGCTTGAAACTTGATCCAAACTGCAAAACTCAACTGTGGTATAAATTTGAGTAGAAAAGAAAGGGAACAAAATGGTTTTTGTTATGCTCTTGGTGTTTTTGGCTAAAAATTGCAGGGTTCCTCTGTCAAATCTTGATCTATCCACAAAAGTTTTGACAACTACACCACTTGTTCGTGCACATAAAAAAGGGGGGAAAAGGTTGGATAAAGGGGTTTGCCTTAGTCAAACCCCTGTTTAGGAATCATCCTTGAAAATGAACTAAAATTGCATAAAGGAATATATGTAAAAAGGTAAATGTTTCATTCGCATTTATTATACATTCATGAATGGATGTAGTAATCACTCATATTCATGAAGATACTTGATTATTTCTTGAATTGAAGGTGTTGACCTTGGAATGTAGATAAGAATCAAGGATTCCCTCACAAATGCATGGATCTATGCATGTCACTCCAATTTCTTCAATGTTTATATGCTTGATAATCACTTTCTATGAAAGGAGAATGTTTTTGGATGGATAAAGGATCTTCTTGCTTGATTATGAACACCTCTACTTGGCCATCATGGGAGAGAATTTTTCTTCAATGGAGAAGATTTCCTTGAAAAAGCTATGGATGCTTGAAGTAATGCTAGATCTTGGACTTGAACGATTGAAACTCTTGAGAATTCACCTATAGCTTGCATATCATGAACTACTTTTTTTTCTTGTGGTCACCAAATGAGGAGAGATGGGGTGTTTATATACCTCTCAAACATTTTAGGATTCAAATTTGAGCCAGGTTGACCATGAGACCTAAGTTCCCACCAAAACACCAACACAAGGCTCTGGGAAAAATTTGAGCTAATTTATGTGGGAACACACCATTTCAAATGTTGTGTTCCTAGGAAAAAAAAAACTTCAAACATTATGTTCCTAGGAAAATGAGCCCAAAATTAAACTGGATGTTGGGATGATGAGGCAGATGCAAGAAAAGAAGAATCATATTGCTAGGATCAAGAATAACGAACATTAGATCTTGAAATCACCAAAATGGGGCCTAATAGAGCATCCAATTATGGGTGCTAACTTTTTAGGATAGTACAGAGAGGTATCATACTAATAGACTTATACTATTATATTATCGAGATCTCCTATTAACAAAAGTCAACAAGATAACGCATAGAAGTTCTTTCTTTCACTTCTCTGTGCTATTATGACCCCTTGGTTGCATACTAGTTGTCAAATCTACATTGGATTTGACCTCTTGATGGAAAACATTGGTACCCTCATTGGAATGAAATCTGGTCATGCTATGCTTCTCAAAATGAAGCCGATGATAATTTAGAAGGCCTTGAAGGAACAATTGGTTTTCTTTCTTGTTATTAGCACAAGTTTGTCCATACAATATTTCAAAAGCATTGACTATATAAAAATACCTTCATCAAACAATTTCTCAAACTTTCTTTGTGATATCTGCATTGTGATGGTGGCCTACAAGGCAACATTTGAAAAAATGATTTTCGTGACAAACCCAGTAAGCACCCTTCCCCTTTCAAAAAATTACATAAACTGCATAATAGTTTTACATTGATTAAGCTCATTATCAAGTTGAAACTTCAAAACCTACTGTATGATTTGTTAAAGTTGGACCACAAACTAAACATTATTTTTGCATAAAACCTGGAGTTGTGAAAACAAAAAAGTCACCTCAAGAAATATATTAGAAAAACTCCTTAGAATACTAGTTACATGATGAATATTGTTAGAAAATATAGTAAAAATAACTTACCTAATATAATATCACTTCATTATGCATACTAAAACCAAAAATAGGTTCTCTTCTATTTAGATCATGATTAAAAATCACACAAAGTTTTTAAACATTGCAAACCATTATTATTTTTTGACACATAAGAAATCCTAGAAGATATGTTTCATACTTTTCACATTTTGGAAAAAAAAAAAGTAGGTAATTGAACCATAAAACTTTTCAATCTTTCCTCAATAAGTAGCTTGCAATGTGGTATTTTCCAAGCTAGCACTTGACTAACAAAATCAACTTTAGAGTTTCATATCTAAGCATTCATTTTGGTCCAAAACTTGGAGCTAAATTTACATTTTTTTTTTTTGGTTTAGATAAGGAGAAAGAGGTCAAAGTCTAGAAAGGATCTAGATATAAACCTTTTTGAGAGAAAAATGGAACTAAAATGACTAAAGGGCTACCATTTTCAATCCTTAAAAGAGTTACATTGCCTTGGAGTACATAGTTTCATAGAAAGATCAATAGGAGCTAATGATTGAACACAAATCAAGAATTGTTTATATTTATTTTTCAAAGTTCATGACGCTCTTTAATACTTATCCATGAGGTCCAATCAAACCTATTAAAATCTAAAATATCTTTAAATTGTTGAACCTCTTTTTTAAATAAATAATGAGCCCGTTTTGGAAAGCTAGTAGCTAGAGGATGATTATGATAATAAGTTTCCTCCACCATACTAAAGATGAATCAAAACTAAAACCATGTTGCAATGAAGATTCATTCCATTTTAGAAATCTATAAACTCTTTCTCAAGCTTTCCATAAAGACTATAGAAGAAATGAAGCCTTATTTTTTTTAAAGTAAACATTAGCATTTTATCCATCTAATTAACAACTCACCACTTCTTAACTAAGGCTTCTATGATTCAATGGCAAACTAAATTTTTTCTTGGTTCATCTCCTCTAGTAGCTTTAATTATCCATTTTGCAGCAAGACAAATCCCTTGGATTCTAAGATCTGTAAATTCAAAACCGCCTTTATATCTTGGTTGAATGCGATGAGACCAAGAAAAAGGCAATACATCCAACATTACCATCCCGCTTGGACCATAATTTTTTTAAAATTATTTTGTTAAGTTTTTCATAATCTTGCTTAGATGACATTCAACAAGAAGAGTAATGCACATGGGTAACAATGAGGATCTTGTTAGCAACTTGAATCTTGCTAGCTAAGGATACAAATTTTTTACCTTGAACAACTTATTCTTTGGCCTATTTAAATACCCACCCCACATTTCAGAGAGCGAGACCTCCAAATTGAAAGGAATTTCAAGATATCTTGTTATCTCCCCATGTTTGATTTGCCCTTATATTTTAAGAATATATTGAGGAATAGGGCCAAAGTGACACATTAGAATTTCTTGTTGTTATGAACTAGTTGAGAACCAGAAATAAAACAATACAAATTGAAAATACCCATTGTATTGTTCTATTCTTCTTTGGAATTTTGCAAGAACAACATACTATCATCAACAAAACAAAATTAATAACCACCTTGTTTTAAGAAACAAAATTGACTTTAATAAGAATCGTTTATTAGCTTTCTAAAGAAGATATTTCAATTGTAAGCACATATAAGAAAGAAGATAAAAGATAACCCTATCATATAGAATATTGTAACTCAAAGACGTTTGACAATTTCTCCTTGATAATAAGGAGGACATTCATATCTTTGAACAACATTTAGACGTGATTATAATTTTTTAATCTAAAATATAACCATTATAACATATATCAAATAACCAAATTATATATTTCAAATCTCTCTCACGCACATAAGAAAGAAAGAAAGAAATTAATTTTAACGTCTATGAGGCTAAAGATAGCCTATGGGACAAATCGCTTCACACACTAATTTCTGCATTTCTGCCCTTTCATGTGTAACTTAATGATGAGTTGCCCAAGCTGCTCAACAGTCCCCTCGTTGAATAAATCTACCCAAGAGTTGACTGACAAGAGAGTAGTAAAATTGTCCATGCTGTCCTTGAAGGCGCCACACTCTAAAATGAAATGTCTTTCTGTTTCCACTTTTTCGGAAGTGCAGAAAATACACACTCTTTCCTCCCAAGCTTCTTTTGGTCTTTTCCAACGCTCGGTTTCACAACAAAGTTGACGAGAGTTGGTCCTTAACTGGGCAATAAGAATTTTGGCTCTCCAAGGAATATTGACCCCAATGTAATCTTTTTGGTGATGGTTACGAGTGGGATTAAACTCTACAATATAATACTCTTTCTTTTCCGTTAAACCTTTATCCCAAGAACGCTTGTGAAATTTATTCATAACAAAAGCCTTTATCTCTTTACTATTTGTGGGGCACGAGTTCAAATAAATATCTCATTTATTAAACCATTTGTTGTTTTGACGCATCCAAGTCTTCTTTCTTTTGCACAAAGTGTCACTGAAGACAACCTTAGGTCATCTACCCTCATCCATTTGCTCAATTCTGTTTAAATATCTTATGAGTCGCACCATAGCAATAGCTTCAATGGGAGCATCCTCCACCTCACTCAACATGATATCATAAGGAACTGAACTTCTAATTTTAAACTTGTTTGTAATCAAGCGTTTTTAAATTTTTTCAATTTCCCTCCACTGTAAATCAGAAGTGTTGTTGGCCCACAGTTCACAACCATAGAGAACAACTGGCAGAACTAAAAGCCCAAAGAGAGTTTGAGTAGTTTTCCAACCTCCCAAAATTCGCTTCTTTCTGCACCCTTCCCAACTTAATTATTTCTTGAAGTCAATTCTGAGGTATTTGTAATCTGACACTTCTTCAAGAGTGTTGCCTTTAAAGTAAAACTTATGCTGGTTATGTTTTCTTCTATTAGAGAAAACCATCACTTAAGTCTTGTTGATATTGACTTCCATCCCCACCATTCTACAAAAATGCTCAAGGGAAAGCAAGTGTTTTTGTAAGCCCATAACAAAGTTAGAGATCATAATAAGATCATCTCAAACAAAACAAACCTTATAACAAACTCACACAAATGACATATTCCACCAAATAGATGGAAATGAAATGAAATGTTTTTAATGACATCCACAAGACCACGGGTCTAAGGGACCAAAGAACAAGTTAGGCATCCTGCTGCGATTTCTTATCTGTCATCAGTGTTTTTATATTAGTTGTGGTTTGAAAGAGACACATTTAGATTGCATGCCAGAGCCCACCGGTCTTCACATGAAAGAGGCATGGAGATATGGACAATTAACTAATTCGAACAGAATCAACGTGGATATGGACTCTTTAAAGATCATTTCTTTTGTTTTCTTTCACAATCCAATTTAGGATAGCAAATTGTGTTTATCCATTCAAAAGCTACATGTATATATATATATAGATATCCCCTCACACATCTTTCTAGCTCCTGATGCAAGATACACAGAAATTATCATGGAATTGCAGAGAATAGTCTACCGTCTGAATAATAAACGCAAAATTTGGCTGATGGGTATCGCTGCAATCGCAGGTGGCAGCTATGGATTTTACAGGCTATACAAATCCCCACCAATTGACAAAAGAAATTACAAATTGTTGTCCTTTATTAGATCCTTCATACGGATCACAGAAGTGGCATCCGCGTCTACTGAAACAGTGAATTTTCTGCTGGATGAGATGGAAAATTTCGGGACATCTGGTGAGGTACCCACAAGTTTAAAACAACTCAACAAGATCACTCAGTGCAGTGAATTTAATCAAACCCTAACGGGGGTTTCATCTGCCGTGGCTGCAGGCATTTTCGAGGGTTTCAATGCAGCAAACCCTAAAAACGATGTTGCAGAGAAGGCAGTTGACAAGCTTTTAACGGCGTCTGGAACAGGTTTTGTTTCTGTTGTTGTCGGAAGTTTCGCCAGGAATTTGGTTTTATCACTATTTGAAAACTTGCAAACCCTGCAAACGCTGGAATCAAATTTCAGGCCGTCTGGGTTCGTCGATGCGACGTTAAGTAATGCTAAATTTAGGGGTTTCGTTGCTGAATGTGTCGAGGGCTTTGTGGGCACTGCAGTGGAAGTTTATCTGGACAAAACTATGGACATTAATATGTCTGATGAGATTTTATCTGCTCTTTCAAACCCTAAGCACGAGGCCCAAATGAGGGATTTTTTTATGGGTGTCTTCAATGGAGCTGCTGAGACATTCATTAGGACTTTCCTTGGTGTTTTGGCAAATGGATCTGTGTCATCTGAGGATAGGAATGTCAAAGATATTGCTGAAATTGAAACCCTAGTTAGAGAAAACAAGGTTTGCATCTCATCAGATTCCGTTAGTTTTCTAGAACATACAAAACCTGATGATTTGATTTCTGGGGTCTCAAATTCTGGTTGGATTGAAAAGGTTTCCTATTCACTCTCAGTACCAAGCAATAGGAAATTGTTAGTGGAAGTTAGCGCCAGAATAATATTAGAGGCTATGAGATCTTTCTTTGAGTTTTTACTGTGTAAAGTTTCGGAATTCTTTACCAAAACACTGCCTGCCGCCTTCCATGATCTGTTAATAAGGCTTCTTCAGATTCTGAACTTTGTGAGTTCTAAGTCTATGGCTTTAGCCACGGTCTGTCTGGCCATGTTCTGGCATGCCCTGAGTGGAGCGAGAATTTTGGAGGTCGTTGCATGGTAAATAATATTTAGAGGGTAAAAAGGGCTTCTGGAAAGATTTAGCGTGGTACTTTACTTTTTAAGTTGGGCTGTGGAAGAAAAGAAAAGCGAAATATCCTTTCATAATACAGTGTACATGGCTACTGTTAGCTTAAGCATGTGGTCACACATTCAAATACACAGACAGGCAAAACCCAAAAGAGCAGTCATTCTGGGCTCCTTTTTTTGGCTTTGCCTTGCCTTACCTTCATTCATTCCTGTTTCTCTCTTTTTCTTCATAAATGTCATGACTATATATATGTCCTTTATATTCCGAAACCTAAGGATAATTTTGTAGCATTATTCTTATTCTCTGTGTCTGTAGTATAAGAACCTGTGGATCTAGGTCCTTCATTGTATATGGGCTGGGGTTGTCAAATGCTTATTTTTTTCCCAAGAAAATGCTTTATATTCGGAAAGCCCGGAGCAAATCTGTCAACTTCTAAATGTACTGTGTTTCTACGTTTCTAGTATAATAATCTGAATCCGGATCGCTCATTGTATTGTATTGGTCAGGGTTGCCAAGTGCAATTTCTTTGTAAGTAACTTTGGAAATAGAATGGCACTTTTGCCTTCGTTCTTATACATCATGTTCAATTTTTAACTTTTGATCCTATTTTCTGAGAAGCGCAGTAAGTTAAAAGATTTGATCTTTGAAATAACAAAAGATTGCAATCATTGAGTGCTGGTTTTCAAATAGAACAAGAACATGAAGACGCGAATTTCAATCTACAATTTATGATACTTGAATCTGTGTCCAAATATTTTGTGAAATGAGGTGATTTGAGATGAATTTTGCTACTACTTTTGTATAATACATAAAAATTGAGATCCCATTGTTTCCTGTTGTTTAAAGTCTGCTGAGAGTTATGATAACGCTCATCTATTTCTTAGTGGAAAATTTTGGAATCTTGAAATGAATACATTTACCTCCTCTCCTCTCTTCTTCTTTACCTGCTATATTATCTTGTTTGTCATTCTCATTGACACTTCTTTAGTGGAAAATTTTGGAATCTTGAGATGAATACATTTACCTCCTCTCCTCTTCTTTACTGCTACATTATCTTGTTTGTCATTCTCATTGACAGTATATAAATGATTTTTCTTGTCCTTGTACTTGTTGGTTTGTTACTGTACTTCCAAACATGGCAGTGGCTTTTTATATCTATTATTCTAAATTATGTACCATTGATGGTATGATTCTTCCAGTCCATAGATTATAACATGAGTTTTTGGATAGTAAAATGTGTTGATTTTTGCATTCGACATTTTGAATCACACTCCTGATCCTTCATCAGGAAGAGTATAACCATATTACTGTTAACTTTACTGTTTGAATCTTCATTTGGCCTTCGCATGATAATATGATCAAGGGATATCATGGTTGAGTTGGAATACATGGTACTATCATACTACCGGGGAGATTGGATTGATTATTCTACTTGATGCAACTAGGTAACCCTTAGTTTTCTTTTATGACTATTGTTTCTTACTTGTGATTAGTGCCAGTGGTGTGGTTTGACAACAAAAAAGGACTAAAACTTTCTTACGGTTTACTGTACCCAGGTAAGCCTTAGATTGCATTTATGTTCATTATATCTTGCTGGTGATTAGTGCAAGTGTTAAGGTGACAACAGGAAATCCCTAAAAATTTAAAACTATGAACGTGATTGAAGCAATTGCAACGATTTATTGAAGTTTTCGTTTACTCTTGTAGCATCCACAATTGGAAAATTTGCAGCAGAAAGGGAAGCAAATGATAAGGTGTTTCAATGATTTATGACATACGTTTTTTGGTTTATACACAATCTTTGCTAGTCGTTGCAGACTTGCAGTTGAATACTTGGACAGAATCTCAAGATTACGATGAATGGTGATGTTGATTTTGTTTTGAATTTGTTTTTCTTCCTAGTCCATGTTCTGAGTTCCTCTCAACTACTTTTTTTTAATCAAATACCAGGACATTAACTTTTTGCTATGTGACTATTCAATGGAGGCTGATTTTGATAGGATTCTTACATGAAAAGTCCTTACAGAAACGCCTGCGTGATTTATATGTTTCAAACAGATGTGTACATCAAGTTGTGCATGAAAAACGATTGTGTAATTTTGTTTTGTAAAATCTTTTGAGATGTGATGTGCAATTATCACCTTTGTTTTAAGTGCGTTTGATGGATTATCATGCAATGAAAAGTTTTACTACTTGGGCTTCTGTCTGACAATTTTTTGGTCTGAAATATTAAAAACTTATACTATTTTTGGTCTGAAGCAGCTATTGTTGCAGTCGCTGGAGTGGAGAACAAAGCTTTTAAGAAAAAGTTCACAAGATTTACTGGTCTGTGGTCTGTGCCTTAGAGACAGATAATGAATGAATGAATGATTTTAATGATGTTCACGAGGCCTAGCAACCTAAGGGATCAAAGGAACTCACAACTTTAAACAATTTCCATAATCCTTTCCAACTCTGATCTTTTATGAATCTTGACCAGCAAACCTGCAGTCTGGTTGACCTTATCCTCTTCAAATAGATTGTTTATGTTGTCCACTTTCAAGATGGTTTCATAATTAGCACGAATATTTTCATATGCTGCACACTCCATGATGGTTTCAAGATGGTAGAATCCTTTTTGACATTGCTTGAACTTCAAGTTATAGGATAATGGGAATCTTTAAGTAGAAACCTGCACGCCTTCATAACTATAACCAAACAAAAATCCTCGATTACAAAGTTGTTACCAGTTTCAATCCTTGAATATGGAAAACAAAGCCTACCTTATTTTCTCCTTTAGGATAGTGAATCTTAGTCTCAACTTGTGCTTGAGGTAAGAGTCTTAGATTTTCCTCGAAATACCTAGGCTATTTTCTGGATGATCTTGTTTAGCCCATCTGTAAATTTGTTTACTTGGAGATGGATAGGATGGACTCCACGTAGTTGAACAAAAGGATTAGAACGAGATCTCAACCAATAAGTAGATAACAAAAATGGGATTTATCATTCTTCGAATGAATAGATTTGCCATGGAAGCATTCCGTGCTTTAAAAGACTTGAGAAGTAATAGACTAGGCATGGAAGCATTCCCTGTATAAAAACCTAAAGAGCAAGTAATACATTATGATTTCCACCAGGTCATCAATTTTAAATGATCAAGAGTAGCATCTTTAAAAATATAGATATTAATTTTTTGAAAATTTGAGTTTTTTGAAGATATTAAATTTGTTTCTATGTATATCTTTAAAAATCACCCTTGATATTCCTTCACGTTTATACAATAATGTCCATCCTTCTATTGCAACCTTATATATCCCTGCAAGTTCATACAAATATGTCCATCTTTCTATTGCAACCTCTATGTTTAGTCAACTAAAGTGTCTATCGTTTAGGTTATTCCTAGAATTAACAAAATTGGGCTTCTCACAATAGACTTATATCTTATGCATTTGAGAGTATACGCACATCTATTGTCTTCAATAAACCAAATTTGTGGCTCCTAGGCATTTGGGACAATCAATAATCTTTTTGGTCCATGTTTTTTTTTTCATGTCACTTTCTAACATTTTATTATTTTTAGTAGTTCTATATGCTTGCAAAATATAATCTAGTTTCTTTCCAAAACTTCATGAGAAATTGATTAATAGCAATTCTATTTAATATATCCTTGCTACTTAGATATAAAATCAAAGGATAATTAAACAAGAAATGGTGAGAACATTCAAAATTATGTCAAAATACAAGCATCAATCACAAGAAGCATGATCTTTAAATATATACTTTTAGGTTTTTTTTCAAAAATGATGTTACAAGCATCAATCACAAGAAGCTTGATCTTTAAATATATACTTTTAGGTCTTTTTTCAAAAATTATTGTGATTTTTAAGATAGACAATTGTTTAACTTCCATGGTTTATGTTACAAAGCTAGTATTTGTGCAACCTTAGCTATTCTTAGCCTACAAAAAGACAACATTAGTTTTGGAAAAAATTACCCTCATTTTACTAAAAGTATTTTGTACACATAAAATTATGTAATCAAAATAGCATATTCATTATAAGAAGTGGTTCAACAAGTGAGAGGCATTCAACTCGATTGTACAAAACATATAGATGTGGCTTGGAGAACTTGTATTATTATTGTAATTCAACTCGATTGTACAAAACATATGGATGTGGCTTCGAGAACATGTATTAATATTGTAATTGAGGAATTACAAGGCCCTTTATTGAAATAAATAATTTGTAATGTGCACAAAGTTGGAATTGGCTAATAATGTTGACACATTGGTTTACAAGAGAAAAATCCCCTAGTTCACAATAGTTTCAATGTCATCCTTTCTACAACTGCTGACAAAAATGGTTTGCACTCCACAACCTCCACCCGAATACAATGAACTTCATGCCTTTGGCACCAACACCTTATACTCTCATTTTAAAGGTTTTCCTTAAAACTTCTATCTAACAAATCCTCAACTCGTTACAAAGACCAAGAGCGAGTTTCCGTGATTGCACTCAAATTCTCAACTAACACTCCCACACTCTTAGCCACAACATTCTCCTTGAACCTTTTTAACAAAACTCGCTAGTTTAGACATTCTATATTGGTTTTTGACATTTTTCATTATTAAACCCTCCTAGTGGAATCAAAGAGAACAATTTGAGTAACATTTCTAGGAAAGACATGTCATACATCTTTGTTTTATATTTGCAATCGTACTAAAATGCCTCTTATTTAAATTTCTTATTTATTTCCTCTTATTTAGTCCCTCATTGCTTTTACATTGTTCCATCTAGATCTTTGAGACACCACTAGTCATTGTAAGGACACACAACTAACAGTGATTAATATAATTTCTAAAATGTTTGTGTCATCTCATATTATAGAAGACCTCACACAAGGTTGACTGCATGGTTTCAACGGCTAGTAAGATCAAACCTTAGGAGCATGAATTGATCTTTGATGTATTTGTAAGTACCTAAACATTAAGAATTATTTTGACTTTGCCACTGAAGAATTTATTGCTATATATTAGTAAATATGTAGATTCTTCCATGAACAAAATTTGAATTACAAACCTTGTGAGTCCCTTATATAGTCAAATAGAGTTTATCCATTCTTGTTGATTTCACTTATCTCATCTATAAGATTGTTAGTTAAAAGAATATGTGAATATACCAACAATTTAACACCATTATTCATACCTTTTCTTTGAAGTCCTTATCATGGTTCGCTATGTCAAATTATATGGATTTGTTGTTTGAATTTCTTATTCATTTTTAGAGGACACTTTGTTGTATTTATCTTTTTGGGATCTTAATCCCCTCCTTTTGACACCTACAACAACAATTATATTGTAGCTTGTAAATTTGAAAATAGGAAGGGGGTTGAGCTTTGTTGGAGAAATTAGGTGACTCCACAAGACCCCAAAGATCCCCCAAAAAAAATTCCACAAGAGAGAATGACAAGAAATAGAATAAAAATGAAAAAATAAATTTTTCATACCCGACAAGCTCAAGAGGGGTCATACAACCTTTTTGGACATTTTTTTGCCTAAAAAATGACTCTTTCTGAAGTTAGGCAAATTTATAACCAAAATTTATTGAATAAGCCTCCCGGATGTAACAATGATGCTTTCTTTGCCTCAAACTACACCCAACAAAAAATCAAGCCAAAAACACAACTCTCTCAAGGAGTCTTCAAATCTGGAGCTCTAATACCATGTTGGAGTAATTAGGTGATTGTACAATGCCCCCAAGGTCCCCAAAACCCCAAAATAACTTCCAAAAGAGAGAGTGGCAAGAAATATTGCTTCAACCATGCAAGATTGATGGAATGATTGAGCATAAAAATGTACATAATATGCCTTGCATATAAAGGCAAGTGAAATGAAGGATTAGACAAGATGTTGAAACGTGTCATAGCATATGCAATGAGTAAAGTAAAGTATTGACTAAGGTTATTTGAAGCAATTATCGTGTTTTAAGATTATGTGACAACTAACAAACATACGTGACAACCAAAAAAACCTTATAGAATGCCACCTAGGACCTAAGTAAACTTAAGTCATGTAAATAAGTCCTCATCTAAGAAGTAGTACAAATTTGTTTTCTTGCAGCATCATGGACCTCCTTGTTCCAACCCATGCTCCCAAGCGAGGGTTCTGCACCAGGAATATTGTGTAATACAAAATAATTGTCCAACTTGGATCTCCAGACTCTAGGACCAAGGGTAACAATTCCACGGGAGGAGCAGATGTTGAAGCACTAGGACGAAAGGGAGGCATGGAAGAACCCTCTTCAACATAGCCTAGGTATGTGGATGTGGATGTGGATGTGGATGTGGATGAATGGGAACTAATAGCATTTAACTCTTCCAATTGCCTCTTCTTAGTTTCCTTTTCTTTTTCAAATATTTCTAACTAGACATAACATAAACAAACTACCTGGGCAGTTGCTTTTTACATGGCTCAACATCATTTCCACATATGCTGGCAATATGATATTTAAATCTATTGATGCCACCGTGATTACTTTCATTATAAAACATATATTTTGTTTGATTTCTTGTTCTACCAGGAAACTCTTCAGTATATTTCCAAGCCATGATCATCCTTTTTACCAATTGGGAAAAATTAATGTTTTCAAAATGTGAAGGTTGTTGCAATAAGACAATTTTACAAACAAATTACCATTTGTGCATTGTATTTTATAAAGTTATAAACTAATAGAAAAAATCAACAATCTCTACATTTGTGCATTGTATTTTTTTCTTGAAAAAAATCAAATTTCAAAGGAAGAATTTAGAAAAAATAGCAAACCCTACATTTTGAAAAAAAAATTGTAAGTGCATGTTTACAATTTTTTTCTAAAAAGATCTAGGGTTTGTTATTGTTCTACTTCTCTCATTGAAGTATATAATTTATATTTTAATAGAAAACATTCAAGATTTGGAAAGTTAAAAAATTTAACCAAAAATTGAAAAATCCATAAACATACAAAAAAAAAATCCAACAAAATCTAGAAAATTTAACACTTACCTGTTTCAAATGAGTTGAGAAGTCTTGGAATAGTTGGTATGGACTCCTTGATGCTCTCAATGCAAGTATATTGCTGTCCCAATATGACTTGTGGAAGCTTTAGTTCTTCTTCTCTGTTGGTTGCAAACCTATGACCTCTCGTTGTTCTTCCTCTCTCTCACTTTTCCTCTCTTCTTCTCATAACAAGCAAATAGATCACCTTTCAGGGTAAAACATAAAAGATATGTAAAAAAAAAAGTTGAAAAACTTACTAATTTTTATTTTATTTTTTTGCAAAATGTCAAAGTGGTTGTCGCAATTGGGTTAGAGACCACGGACTGAGCGAGTCAGCCACTTACCCACTGACTCAGTGAGTCACGCGGGTCAGATGTTCTAGCCCGTCGAGTCACGAGTCAAGGTCATTTTAACCCGCTCAGCCTACCTCGGCTCCCCGACCCAAGCTATCCACACGGCTCACGACGAGTCCTAGAACATCGTACTATTACATATCAACCACCTTGTCCTTAATGACCTTGGAGCTTCTAGACTTGTCCAACTTTGTCAAAGGTCATGTATCTAGAAGAGAAAAAAACCCCATTGCTATGGTCTACTCTACATTATCTTTGTGATACTCCAAAGTTGTGTCTTTAAACTTTTAATTTTCTCCCTTCTCTCTGTGGCCACAATTCTCAACCTTAGGCTACCATCTTTCAGGCCTTTCAAAACTTAGGAATTTATTATTTTAGATTAATTTTTGTTTTTTGCTTTCTTGGGCAGGTTTCAAGGTTGCAATTATAGAGTACTTGTTTTCTCCTTTCTACCAAGATTCACAATAAAACATACGATGTAATGTTAATACAAGGAATTTATCTATTTCAGATGCTTGCCTTATCAAATTTGAAGCCTACGGCCAATTTTGGGTAGGCAGTATGTTTAAATCCAGTCAAACAAGTAAACGACCCTCATGCACGTAGATAATATAAAATCCATTGTAAGAGCATTTTTCCTAGTGCTACTTTCCATTGCAAACATACACAGTCTCCAATAATATTATTTACCAATACAGTTTTTTCTGGGTAGTAAGAATGTAATCTATAGCGAGTGCAAGAGGACCCAATCATGATTATGATTGAGGACCATATCTCTTCGTCTTTCTTTTGTGACCCTTTAACTAGTGAAGCATCGTAATCCTCTATAGTGTCGTCAATTTGCATAGATAGATTGGGGCTTTACTTATCGAGCCTACAAATGAAAATATCACTTGAAGGGAATCATTGAAAGAAAAGATAAAATTATACTTATAAAAGCATAGAACTGTACATGGAATTGTCAAGACAAGCATGAAGCTCCAATTTGGGAACCTATTGATGCGTGTTTTATGACCATACCAACATTAGAATAAAATATTAATATATCCTATCCTCTATTGATGAAAATCATGTGTATGCTAAGATTGTGAAAGATAATACAATAGATTCCAAGATTCTTTTATGTCAGTTCTTGACTGTGGATAAGCTTAGTGGTTGATGTGATATTGTGGTCTCGTTGAATGATTGGGAGGAAAGATGGAGATTGCTAGTTGTTGGACATTAAATTTTGGACCTAGATAACTAGTATGAATTAACAGTGAACTTCAGATTGTCGCTGAAGGTGTTGTAGTTTAAGGTGCACTTATATTTTTGTAGTAGCAAAGTTATGTTTCCAATTGTATTATTTTAATAGCTTGAACCTCATGTAATATTTGGAAGAGTTTCTTGTTAAATCAAAGTCGTCTTGGAAATAAATTCTTGTTATGCAAATTATTTGTTATAATCTATCTTAAATCAAGCAGTAATTCAATATGATAATGCACAACAACAACAAACAATGTTAACTCGGTAAACCAAAAAAAAATCATTAGCAAGCAAACTGTTGATAGATTGATTGTGGTTGAATGAGAAAAGGGTTGGTAGAAAATTGTGTTGAGACAAGGATGTGTTTTTACAGTGGTATCAAAGATCAATTTAGAGTCCTTGCAACCTGATTGGATTATTTTTATGTGTCCTACAACTCATCATTATTACCTCCAAAGTAATAGATTGAATCCTAACTTGGACCAACAATCGGTGCTTGAAAAAACTCAAAATCCTACAAGAACAATGGGGACAGAGATGCACATTACACTAGTGGAATTGAGAACACATGTAGGGGAGACGGATAGAACGCAAAGAGAAATGATAAACATGATGAAACTGTCTCACCAGCAAATGACTCGGATTACTCAATTAGTGCAACAAAATGTTAACCTTGGTAATGCATGACAAAATGCCAATAGTGGAAATGATGGAAAACATGGAAAAGGATCAAAAAATAATGAGAATGAACAGCCAAGGGATTCTAGCTTTATAGTTAACTCTAGACCACTAATGCCAATGTTTACACAAGCAAATAACCCACCAGCTGAAAATGAACCAACAGACCAAGAATCCCATAGAAAAGTTTGGACAAATTGGTAAGCCTTGGGTGCAAATTTTCAAATTGAGATACCATTTCCAGAGTATATAGCATTTAGAGAAAGGATTAGACCATGTAGAGATGGTGGTATATTTCAAAACCAATATTTGCAAAGAAAATTGACAAGGTAACTATTCCATATTTTGATGCTTCAAGGAAAGCCACTATTAGATCTTGGGTACAAAAACTAGATACATTTGTCCAACTTAAGCCTATGGCTCAAGATGAATCCATCAAATATGCAACTTTACATTTGGAGGATATTGCTCATGAATGGTGGTATCATGGGTTGATTACTTTAGGCCATGATCAAATTATTTCATATGTAGAGTTTACGGAGAGGATCTTAGACCATTTTGATAAGAAGGATCTAGAATTGAATTTCAAGGAGTTGGCACAGTAAACAGTGGTGTTCAGTGGACTCTTTCATTGCATATTTTCAAAAACTATCAATGACAGTGAATGATATATAAAAAACAAGGCGGGTAGTCCTCTTTGTGGATGGTTTAATGGAAGCTTTAAAAGGGTGGATTAAAACTTTCAACCCATCAGATTTGCAAGAAATAATCAAAAGAGCTCAGTAAATGGAAGCATCTACTTCAAGAAGTAAATTTCAATCAAGAACCTTTCACCACAAAAAGAAGGATAAAAAATATTCACATAGAGATTAAGTATATAATAAGAAGTTGCAACCTAGACTTGATGATCACCAACTTAATGAGCTTAGGAAGAAAAAAATTGTGATTTCGATGTAGAGAACCATGGGGCCAAACTCACAAGTGTACAATTAAGGCTAAGGCAAAACAACTAGAATACTTTACAGCCCCTAAATCAAGTTTACAAAATTCAAGACAACAAACTAAATTAGACACTAGTGAGGGAGAACTTAATCAGAGGAGTCAGAAGAGGAACAACGAAGAGGTAGTGTCATGGCATAATTAACCAGTTTATAGAAAATAGCTTTCAAAGCTAGAGGAGTGTTGTGTGGGCAACAAATAGTCACTCTTATTTATGAGGTTGTAGTTGCAAGAATAGATTTGAAGACAGAATAATGTGAAGGCTTTAAGGTAATGGTTGCAGATGGTTTCACTCTCACTTGCACTAGGAAGATTCCAAATTTATGTATTCAGTTGGGAGAGTGTGAGTTGAGAGGTGACTTCTATGTGGTGTGCATTGGTGATACAGATGCAATGCTTAGAATTCAGTGGTTGTGTTCACTTGGTGAGTTAAGGATGAATTTACAAACTATGGAAATGAAATTTGAAGTAAATGGAAATAAAATTCTCCTTAGGAGTATGACAAATGGTGGACCTAGAGTGATATGATTTAAAAGGATTGAAATATTGATGATACATGACCAAGTGGAGTGGGTAGTTGAATGTATTATCATTCCTATTGATTTAGGATAGCAAAAGAGAAGTTATCAGGTTGGTGTTGAGGTGTTATTGAGCAAGTACAACAAGGTGTTTAGTGACATTCCACATGGAGTTCCACTAGATAAGGAAATTGAGCACATTATAGAACTTAAGGAGGGTGCTAAACCAGTTATTCCTACCCCCTAAAAGAATTCCAAGAGACATAAGGATGAAATTAAAAAAGGCCATCAAAGAATTGTTGGAAATGGGACACATAAGACCAATTAAAAGCACATTTTCTTCTTCTGTGGTATTGGTTAAAAAGAAGGATGGAACAATCCTGATGTGCATTGATTACAGGTAATTGAACAAGAAGGCTATTAAAAATAGATATTCAATTCCATTTATTGATGAATTAATTGATGAGTTGCATGGTGCTTGTTATTTTTTTTAAATTGATCTTAAGATCAGGCTACCATCGTATTAAAGTTTGAGAGGAATTTGTTGAGAAGAATGCTCCCAAATGTCATTTTGGACATTATGAGTTTCTAGTTATGACGTTTGGGTTGACTAATGCTCTATTAACGTTTTAGTCATGAGTATTTAATAAACAGCTCCGCAAGTTCGTCCTTATATTATTTTATCACATTTTGATCTATAGTAGAACATGGGATGAGCATTTGAAGAACTTTGAAGAAGTGCTTATTATTCTTGAGAGGGAGTCCATATATGCAAAGTAATCAAAATGTGGGTTTGGGTTGGCAAAAGTGTTATATATTGGTCATATAATCAACTCTAAAGTTGTTAGTGTGGACCCAGAAAAAATTAAGGCACTTATTGATTGGCCTCCACCTACAACTTGTGATAACTTAAGGGGTTCTTTGGGTTGTGTAGATTTTATAGGAGGTTTGTAAAAGGATTTTCATAGGTTGTTGTCCCATTGACTGATTTGACCGAAAAGGGAGCCTTTGCATGGTCTGAAAAGGCACAAGAATGTTTTGATCAGTTTAAACATTTAATGAGTGCATGTCCCATGTTGTCTATTTCTAATTTTTCTAAGTCTTTTAAGCTAGAATGTGACGCATTTTTTGAGGGACTATGTATTGTTTAAATGTAAAACAAAAAATCAAATTGCTTATGAAAGAAGGAAATTAAGAGGAGCAGAAAAAAGCTATCTGATTTATGACAAGGAAATGTTGGCAATAATGCATGCATTATCCAAGTTTAGAGCTTAGATTGTAGGAGGTAAATTTATATTTAAAACTAGCCATGAAAGACTCAAATATTTTTTGAATCGTCAAGATTTGAGTGAAAGACAACGAAAATGGGTAAGCAAGTTGCAAGCTTACGATTTTGATATAGTATATGTCAAGGGAAAAAAGAATGTGGTAGCTTATGCATTATTAAGGAGACCACATTTATGTTCTCTAGTTGAAATTACAGCAGATTGGAAGGAATCAATAACAACTGAGTATGCAAAAGATGCATGGGCTTCAAACATTATAATGGGTGCTACATATGATGATAGGTACATAGTTCAGAATGAGTTCATCTTCTATAAAGGTATAATATTTTTAGTGACTAATTCCAAGTTTAAATTGGTGGTCATAAAATATTTTCATGATACTCCTATGGCCGGTTATCCTAGTTTTTTTTAAACATACAAGAAAATCAGGGAGATGTTTAGTTGGAAAAGGGATTAAAAATAAAATTCAGGGATTTTTCTAGGAGTGTCCTACATGTCAACAAAATAAACATGAGAACATATGCGTTGTTGGTATACCATGCCTATTCCCAATCAAAAGTGAGAAAGTATTTCGATGGATTTTTTTACCGGGTTACCCATTGTCCAAGGAAAAAATTGCATATATGTTGTAGTTGACCGGTTAACAAAAAATTTCATTTCTTTGCAATTTCAACAGTGTTTACAGTAGCGCATGTGGAAAATTTATTTTTCAAATATGTTTTCAAACTACATGGGTTGCCTTTGAATATAGTGAGTGAAAGCGATAGGAAATTTTTGAGTTTGTTTTGGCAGGATTTGTTCAGATTGAGTGGAACAGAACTCACCCCCAGAACTAGCTACCATCTATAAAGTAATGATCAAACAAAAATAGGTAGCAAGTGGTTGGAAGGCTACTTGAGAAATTACATTTTAGGGCAGCCAAAAGCGTGGGTGAAGTGGTTACATTTGAGTGAGTATTGTGATAACTCCACATACCATATGTCAAACAAAATTTATCCATTCATGGCTCTTAATGGGTATGAACCACCGAGTTTCATGGATTTATTATTTAGAGATATTAGGGTTCCTAAACTATCTAAGGATTTATTGTATCAAATTCAAGACATCATGAAATCTTTGAAATAAAATCTCCAACTAGCCCAAAATTAGCAAAAGAATATGAGACCAACATAGAGTTGAAAGACATTTTGAGGTAGGTGATTTGGTTTATTTGAGATTGCATCCCTATACGTGGCATGTCCTTTTGCCCTTGTGTCCTCCATGTGGCATCTATGTGGATGCCACATGTCCTCCACCTCATCCAAGCCCTTCCCTTCCCCCAAAAAGTATATAAATAGGGCTCTTGCCAAGAGCAAATCCTATAGGAAATCTTCACTTAAAAGAAGTGGTTCAAAAAATGTCAAACCTAGATTTTATGGTACTTTTTGGATTGTCAAGAGAGTTGGATAAATAGCATACGAGTTGGAGTTACCAGCGAGAAGAAAGGTACATAATGTTTTTCATGTTTCCTTTTTGAAGAAAGCTTTGGGACACAGTGTAACTCCTACTGTGTTGTTACCTTTGGATGAGGAATGCAAGTTGATCTTAATTCCAGAAGCCATTATTGAAACTAGGGAGCGTACTCTTAGGAAACGTGTGATCAAAGAGTATTTAATGAAGTGGAAAGACCTTCTAATGGAAGATGTGACTTGGGAAAATGAGAGTATTTTAATACATCCAGGACTGAAATTGCTTGAGGACAAGAAAATTTAGAAAGGGAGGATTGTAATTTCCCTTCCCTATAAATATTAATTAAATGCTAAGTTTTCCCTTTATTAGCATTTAATTAAAATTAAAATAACATTTTACTTGCAAACAAAATATAGACTAAAACAAGAGTGGAATATTATTCTTGCACACAAGGATAAGATTCAAATAAAAGGGAATTTAAAGATTCGGGGGACGGTTATGAAAAGAGAGGAGAATATCAGAGAGGGGGATCACTTCGGTAGGTTGTCTAGAAGATTCAAGAAAAAAAGTTAGGTATTGGTAGATTTTAATTTGTCCATTTTATGAGAAGAACACGATTTTTCAAGAGAGACATTATCTTCAGGGTTGAGAAATGCTCTCATTGATTTTAATAGTGGTTGTGATAGAACTGGAATATTGTTGAATATTTTGTAATATCCCTGTATGTGAATTTGAAGTGCAACATTCTAATCTTTGAGGATGGATATGCCTTGATTAAAATACATAAAGACATTCCACAAGTGGTATGAAAGCTAATTAGTGAATACTAGTGTGGCAAGTTGATGGTGAAATAAAATGAATAGAGTTGTCGTGGAACAAAGTTAGTTTCATTATACACCTAAGCCTTGAACCAAGTGGTTAACAAAAGTTAATTCAAGAAACCTAGGACCCATGGCTCTTTATTGGAATGATTAACAGATGATTTGAAGGGGCCTCTTTAATGCAATCACAAAACTTCCAATGAATCTTTCAGGATTTGCAATTATATTAGTGTGTTATGAATTACAGTCTTTGCAGTTGAGGTGGAATAGTTGGGAAACATGTCTTTGGTTATGATGGGTTGAGAATTGAAGTCGTGGAAGAACAGTTTCATAGAGTAAGGGATATTGTAGAAGAAACCATATATTCAATCCTTTAATTGAAGCTTTTTTACATAATTTCTGGCTTAACTATCAAATTCTGAGCATGTTCGAGTTGTGTATCATGAGCAATATATATAAGGAGTCCTTTTCAAAAATTCACATTGTATTTGGGTAGTAGTGGTCCAACTATGTGCATGTAAGAGGTCCACAAAGATAGAGGGTTGAGGTGTAAAATCTTCTAAACAACAATATAATTAGTGCTCAGACAGGGTAAAGAAAACTTTACTCAAATCTTAACATGGTCTTGTTCAATGACTGGGAGGAAAGATGGATATTTCTAGTTGTTGGACATTAAATTTTGGACCTGGGTAACTAGTATGAATTAACAACAAACTTCAAATTGTTGCCTAAGGTGCTTCATTTTAAGGTGCACTTCTAGTTTATGTAGTAGTAAAGTTTTGTTTCTAGTACTGTTATTTTAATAGCTTAAATCTCGTGTAATATTTGGAAGAGTTTCTTGCTAAATCAAAGTTGTCTTGGAAAGCAAGTCTTGTTATGCAAATTATTTTTTATTCTCTATCCTAAATTAAGCAGTAATACAATATGATAATGCATAGCTGCAAACAATGTTCGACAAACCAAAAAAAATCATTAGCCAACAAATTGTTGATAGATTAATTGTGGTTCAATTAGAAAATGGGTCCATAGAAAATTGTGTCAAGGAAAGAGTGTGTTCTTAAATATATGTTGGTATCACGAGGGGACTTATGTACTCGTTCTCAAGATAATTTAGACAACACTAGATATGGGAGATATTCAAAATATATGGCAGTGAAAGTGCTTTTGGGGGGGCTTTTTACAATGTATGCTGAAAGTAAATGAGAGTAGGGTTGAGATACCTATTCTAATCTGAAAAAATTGAAACATGAATTCTACAATGATGAAATCTACCAAACTTTACTTTTCCAAATTCAAAATCTGCACAAAGCTTGTGCAATTTTCAAGGGTTGTGTAAATAATTTTCATATCCCAATGAACACCATTGAAATGAATAATGTGCATCAAAGATAGAAGTAAATAATCCACATAAAGGCTCAGAACCAACCTTACATTGCGCTTAGGAATCCCCTAAGAAAAAAAGATATGAGGAAGATGATTTCATCATAACACTATTATCAATCGCATTCATCTAGGTACTTGAAAATAAATCTACTCTAAGTGGGGGAACAAAGAGAATATGTAAGCACCAAAATACATCAAGAGATCACCTAACTTCAACGACAACTTTATTATCTTGATAACTCATATACAACGATCTCAAAATTTTGTTCTTTACAAATGATAAGTGAGCCCTTTATATAGGTCTCAAATTACTATGAGTGGACTGAATTGAACAAAGTAAACATCCCAGATTGTGCCACCTAAGCCCTAATTAGGGTTAAGGAAAAGAGAGAGAATCTATAATTTTTATAAGGGGGTCCACATGGATCAATCAAAAGAAATTCACTCACTTAATGAGGAAGTTGTCAAAGATGACCCATTAATGGAGAAAGAATCCCACTAAGTCATTAAATCCCTTTTGTCTAGAATCAGCTATGGTTGATTTTGTTCCTTGAATTCTTGGAATCTAGACAACATTGTTTCCAATTCATCTATTTTGACACTTGGCCTTTCTTCTTGTTTCAATTTCAGAATGGTCATGTCCCTTTCACATCTACTAAAATTGTTCTCCCAATCTACCATTGAACCTTGAGTGGTGTGCATGACATTTGATAATATGGAAAAGTTCTCAAAGTCATCTCTTGAGGAGTTTGATTGAAAGAAATCCTCCAACTTTCCCTTCAGGGTATTTGTAGTCATATCATCCTCATTCATTCTTTGTGCAAAGAAATCTACAATTGTGTTGAAGATGCCCTTCTGAATGTTTCTAATCACTTTTACTCAATCCAAAAAATTCCTCACTGGAATTTTCAAAAATTTCTTTTTTCATGACTATTGCACTATACTAGTGGGTGAAATCATATGCCTCTCCTTCCCTTACCACTCCACCATTAGTTAGTGTCTACCTAAGAGTCTCCGTCAAGGTTTTAAATTGTGATATTATCTTATTTTGGTAGAGATGCTCATCATCCCACAACTCATCTATGCATTTCATCTTGGAGAGGATAGCTAATTCCCTTATTTTTGTTTTTGTCATGTCTTCGACAAATTTTCCAGTCTCCTCATGGATGTCTTCCACCCATATCTTTGTACCTTGCGTGACTCTTCTCATCTCCTCAATTCCTTCTACCAACTTTGTTGAAAGAACTGTAGGAGGAATGAATGCCTAATTCTCTTCCCTGACTATATGGAATAAGCTCTATAGATACCTACACAAGGCCTTATTCTCACTCTTAACTTTTTGGTATTTTTCTTCCAACTTCCTCATCTTCTCCTTCATTTCTAGGGTAGAGTCCTTAAACTCTTCAATGACCTACTCCCTGGTGGCATGTCCCAGATCAAATTTTGTCACATTGTACTCTTTTAGGGTGATCTGGTCCTTGGATTTATCCATTATGGGTACTGCAATTTGTATATTTCTTGACCCTTATTCTTCCGTGGTGATCTTTGACATTTTCTTCACCTTTCTATTTTTTGGATTGTTGACTCGATTTAGGATTTCTTGCAACTCTAGTGCTAGGTAAATTTCCTTCTCATGAATCCTATACATCCTTTCCTTTAACCAACTTGGAATGTTAACATGTTGATCATAACAGACAACCATTCCTATTCTTGCACCATCCCTTCATTGACTTCCTCCTCCGCAGTGGGACTTTCGACCTCTGTGACAAGGACTTCTATTTCTATAGTGGAAACTTCTGCCTCTATGGTAGGAACTTCTTCCTCTATAGTAGGAACCTCTACATCTACTATTACCTCATCAAATATGGTCTCAATGCCTTCCTCATTTGTATCCCCTTGCTCTTGTTTTCTCTGTTGGGTTGATTCCTAACAAACATTAATGCTTTCTCTATATTGCACTGGTTGAGTTATTTGATCTCCTTGTGACATCCTTATCCTACTCATTCCAACCTCCTCTCTTGTAAAAGGATCAATTTCCTGGAATCTCAAGGTCCTACTAGGTAATGTTGGTGTTATTACTAGCCTTTGCCTCTTCTGTGAATGTTTTTCACTATGCTTGGCTGGCCTCTTCCTTGGCTACACTTCTCAAACAATACTCTTTCCTTTTCCTTTCTCAATATTTCTTAATGGAATTTCTCCTTTGATTCTAACTCCTAATAGCTACCTAGATCTATCATCTCGCAACCCTAAATTCCCCATCAAGTTATAAGTCAGGTGGTCTTTACTCACCCTCGGTCTGTTGACTTGATTCTCAACCCACCATCTTGTAAAGTTTAAGAATTTCCATGCTGTCGAATAAAGATCAAGTATTTCCCACCTGGACCAATCATATGGTGTGATGGTCTTTTGTCTCTCTTTCTCGTAATTAACTTGGATCATGTTTGTATCTTCTTCTTATTTGTTTGGCAACTGGGTGATCCTACATGCCCTGATCATGTTGAGCAGTAACCTAGAAAGCATCCTCTTAATCTTGTATTCATCTACAACATGTATCAAGAAATCTTCAAGATGAAACATATGTTGGTATTTTCACCAAGTGCCACTCTGATTTGGTTGTAAGGATTATAAATGTTTCTTGCTAGATAGAGCTCTGGATGGTAAAAATGTAATTCATTTGTTGACCTTTCAATTGTATGTATACATGGACAAATTTAAACCTCATATCCTATGGTGATTGGGAACTCAAGTCCCAACTTTTTTTTTATCTTGTCATACGCAGTCATCTGCCTGGTGACCTCAAACAACACCATCTTATTAGTAAGATACCTCAAAATTCTGTATGGATCAAAATAAAACCCTTGCAGCCTAATGTAGGAGAAATTCAAGAACTGGATGAACCATGCGAGCTATATTTCTCAACAAACTTCATTGCCTTAGTTGATAGACTTGTATAGAATCCGCCTTGCAAAGTTCTGACAATGAGTATGGAAAAGGTTGTTGGACCTCATGAAGTCATCCTTAGCGTAGAGCTGCAACTAGGGATAACACTCATGCACTTTCACATGGATTGGACCACTTCCTATTATCCCTTTGCACCACAATACTTCATACCTTGTCTTCCTGGCTAGCATGCATACAACATAAGAGTTCATGTAGAATTTCCCTGACTACACAAAAAAATTGAGTTGTTCATCAAGATTATCATTGACCATCTGAGGCATGTCCATAGCATTGATTCCTTCTATCACTTGCACAAATGAGTACCACATCCAAGTCTCAAACATGGAGCACTATGGAATTCCAAATATCCTATTTAACATCATCACTACATCAATGTACTCTCATTGAAGGTACATCTGAACAAGTCATTCAGGTAATTTAGAATGGTGAATCTTAATCTTTCACAATCATTTATGGTTGATCACTCCATCACAATAGTCCACCTCGGAAGTGTAGACCCTAAGTGATTGTTCTTTTGACTTCAGTACCATTGAATTGTATGTTAGAATTCCAAAAGCCTCTAAAATTTCCAGTGAAGAGAGGTCTAGCTACTAGAATCTTTCCATCTAGGTCTCTAATCTTACTATCTTCTAAATTATAATGCCTGCACTCCAAGATCAATTATGCATGCTGGATGGCTAGGAGATCGAGCCAACTACTGCTAATATCTCACTCCTAACTATATGATTGGCTAAGTATGTGGGAGCATGGTCCTTGTAGACAAATATTTTTCTATTAAATTCATTTGTGTTGAGGACAAGCAAATTCGTTTCGCCACCATCTTTCCACTCCAACGTGATCTTTGACTCTACATAAAATCCCCTCTATTCATTATTGTTCAATGTCAATCTAGACAAACTTGACCCTTTGGGTGTTGCCATTCTTCTTCTTGAAAAATAAAATAACAAACATAAGAATATGCGAGGAATAAAATGCAGATTAAATTTCTTCATTCGTTGAACAAATTTTGACTAACGAGAAGAAAATTTTGAAAATTTACCGTAGAACTTTTTCTCTCTAGAAAGAAATTTTCTCTATCTAGAAACTTATGCCTCTTCTCTAATATTTTGAACTTACTGCAAAATTACTTCTCTCCAAATTTCATAGCCTCTTTTCATGATTCTTTTAACTCACCGCAAATTCACCTCTCTAGAAAGAGACTTTTTCTCTCTAGAAACTTTTCTCTATTCAAAATTTGCACTCTTCCTCTTTAAAACTCACACCTGTTCACAAATTCCTTGACAAAATCATCACCTCTACTCTTGGCTCTCCAATTTTTCAATGTAAGAATGAAATGTTAATTCATCTCTTATATAGGAATGTGGCCCTCCAACAGGCTAAATTGACAATGGGTTAATTATAGGCAACTGCATTAAATGTTCTTTCATGTTGCAATTATGGGAGAGATTCTCTTACAAAAATCAGCACTTGTCTTTGAGTTTCAATTATTCCCAAAAGATGTCATTTTGAGTGTTTAACTTCATTAACAAGCTTCATCTATGGGCACGCGCTCGAATGGGTTGGAATTTAAATATTTTGGTAATTATATCATTTCCAACATTTTATTAATTAAATATTGGGTGAAAAAATCCAATATTTAATTAAACTCAATATTTTCCAACATTTCCCAATTTATTCTCCACTTGGATTTTCATATTCAACAAGTTTTAAATCTATCATTGTTATTTAATTTTTTTACCACATTTGTTTAGATACATATTTACAATTCGTTCATGATCTCAAATATTTTATGGTAATAGAATCTTGTAACATTTTCACCCCTTTTTCGGGGATCACCCTGCAACGCGTTGCTTTTAGTGAGCCATGTTGAATGGGCGGCCTCAAGTTTGAGGCCCACCCAACCCCAGTCTGTTGATGGAAATAATTGTCGATTAGTTCTTGCATGTACCATTGCCTTCTGTGGTGACCATGCTCTTGTGTGGTTGGTGATATGGAATGCTCTACTCGAACTCATTCATGCATTTTCCAATGTACACTTGCAATCAGGTTTTGGTTTATTTTGTCTAACCTTTAATATTTATATAATTTGCATGTGTGAATATTAATTTTGATTTAAGTTGAAATTTAAATGTAGAACATTAAAAATATATGAAAATCTTGATAGATGAATTTTTAATGTTCTATATTTAAATTTTAAGCCTATAAATTTTTTGCTTTTTCTAACTTTTCCCTCAATAAAATTTCTTGTCAAAGTACATGATGGAAGCAGGGCAAAACTTGTGCTTTCCCTTCTTATGAAATAAAACAATGAATTTTCAATTTCTAATATTAGTCACATTGTTTCATTATCATGATACACACTTCACAAGGTAGTTGAATAATTGTTACAGGTATACCAAAACTTCATATGTATAGTAGTTGTGAACTAAAAATTGTATTAAAGCAGTAAAATACTGAATATTTTTCTACTACAATGTCAGTAAAATTATGTGTAATACTGTCAGCAATTAGAGGAAGGTAGGAGTTGTGACCTATCATCATTTTTTATAGTGAAGTGAAAAAAAATGTTTTATGTTCTATCAACCACTATACAACTTTTTTTTCTTGTTCCGGAGCTTCGGTGTAGGATCCAGGCATTTTATGGTAGCTACATGCTCTGACTCTAATAGAATTTGCCCATATTGAGCTCTCACATATAATTACCTAGAAGGTGAATTTCCTCCAAAGTTGGTTAACCCAACCCATCTTATGATTTTGTTAAAAATATGCACTTCACATTGTATTTCCTTGTTTGAAGCATGACTTAAATGAATGCAACTTGAATTTCCTAGTTTTTGCACGGATTTATGTTAGTAATAACTGAGAGGGGGGGTGAATCAGTGGCCTTAAAAATTTATCCAATTTCAAACTTCAATCCACCAATCAGTACTTCTCAAATTATTAAGTCCCTACAAGATGTATGCCTTTGAATTACTTGAAATAAATAACTGTCTGTCGGTTTACCTTGTCTGTCCTTTTTCTCCTTGATAACCGATAAGCAGTAAACTTTATTTACCGATACTCAGTAAATATGCAGAGTATACCAGTCAATCCATAAATGCATATGTATAATGTAAAACAATTAAGTAATAAACCATACACACATAACACAAGGATTTTAACGTGGAAACCTTATTAAGGGAAAAAACCACTGGGACCGGTACCCCAAATTTTCACTCTTCTGAAGTGAGCCCTGTTAGGAGCCAACCCTGTTAAAGGTTACAAACACATTGTTAAGTGCAACCTTGTTAAAGGATTTTCAATACATAGTTTGTCACTAAGTATCTGGCATCTACGCTACCATCCTTGAATCAGTCTCATGACTGTCAATAGGCTTTATGCAAATCTTACTACCATCCTTGAATCAGCCTCATTCTTAGACTGTCAATAGGCTTTAG
>MU225053.1:827446-842138 GCA_018584345.1 Thuja plicata
TACACTGCATTCTCCTGCAGTAGTATGTCCCTGTCCTCCGTGGGGGTATCTCGTTGCCTTCGCAGAGCATCTCTCTCCCTAATCAATGCATATCCCATAGTGATCAACCTCGCCACCTCTCCTTTAAGTTCATCCCTCTCTACTGTGATGATGTACCTCTCCCATGTCATGGAGTCCCTCTCCTAGTGGAATATGTCATGCTCCTTTTGTATCGCATCTTTCTCTGGAGTCACATCTTTGAGCATCTGATTGAGTGTGGCACGACCCTCCTCCAGGGATCTAATATGAGACATGATGCCCTTGATGTCGCTTCCCGGGAGGATGAATCTACTTGTCTCGAAGGTACCTGTGGTGGTGTGGTTTGTTCCCCTGTGACCTGTATCGATGGTGGTGTGATGTGTGCCCCTTCGATTAGTACATGTGTTGTCGTGAGTTGTGCCTGTGATCTTGCAATGTGTGGACCTACGACATGTGTCCCTATAGCCCGTGTCCCTTTGGTTGTTGCATCTTTCTTTGCCTCCCCCCCCTGCACCNTCTCCTCCTCATCCCCTATCATCTATGTCCATGGGATCCCTATTGTGGTATTTTTTTGCTGCCACCGCTCTCCTTTTTTGCACTGTCCCTTGTACCCCTCCACCTTAATTCAATGTCATCGCTCTCCTACGCCTCCTCCCTCCCTTTCCATCTCCTAACGTTTCCATCCCTCTCCATGTGGATTGATACCCTCTCCCTCTCTGTCCTCACTCTATCATCTCTCTTTTTCTGATGCTTAGAGGCGCTAATCCTGACCTCCTAACTGCGTGAGGTTTCCTGAACCACGCAATGTATATCATTTTAACCCCTATATATGTCACTCCTTGTGGATCCCAGTTTGTTGGCCTCAATTCCCTCCACTCCCATACTATCTCTGTCTTGTGTAGTAGAGGCCCAAACTCCCCCCTCGTCTCCCTCATCACTCACTAGAATCATTGCTCTGGTCCCGACACATCTTGGATGAACCTAAACTGTCATGCAACCATATCGAGTCGGTGTCTCTCGACCACATACTCCCATCTACCAATAACATATATCAAAGTGGTCACAAAAGGTAAATGTCCACCCTCCTCCGCCCATCTATCCATCCTCGTCTAGGGCCTCCACATAATCCCATCCCCCAGACCATCTAAAGTCTCCCGCCAATAATCAAATTCGTCAACATGATCATACGTAAGTGGCTCTCCAGCTGTATTCAAGTAGCTCCTTGTCCTATTTTGTCCCCCCTTCTTATAAGGCACAAAGCCAATATGTGCTCCCAAGCCCACATCTATAACAATGTGGTGAAGCCAATATTGCACCCTCAGTGCAATGATCCATGATAATAGATCATACAGAAGTCCCTGTATAACTCCGCTAACATCAGAGTGCCCTATGTTGCAGGGCTTCCCCTATCCACTATATCCACGATCACTGGAATCAGTCTTAGTGTCATCCATGTCCCTCTTGCAATTGGGGAAATGTAGCTCCCAACCATCCCACATACGTAGAAGTGTACCTCCATCCTAGAGGTTTTTGATCCAGATATCGCTCTAGAGATAATTGAACATATCTCAATGGTGCATTTGCCCCCAGTAAACTCTGCATTGCATCCCTCTGGGTTACCACTCTGGCCACCACCTGCCGCCCCCTAATCAGGAGTCAGAATATCCTATAGACATCCTCTGTAGTCACTATCATCTCAAACCTATACCTCTCGAATAAAGTGGTCACCATAGCCATGTACGCCCTTACGTGAGGCATCCTCATCAAATATCCTAGATTTGTGTTACTCTAGCGAGATTATTTTGTCTCTCGTGAGACTACTTGCAAAAATCAAAATTCCAAGGATTGGTAGGAACACTACCTGGTTCAACAGGAACACTGTCTAAAAATTTAAACTTGGTATACTTATTGTAATCACTTCCATTTTTTGAATTGTTAGCAGGAATTCTACCTAGTCTGACGGGTTCGTCATCACCAAAAAAATTGCTAAATCTAGTCAGGTCCCATCACTATTTTCCCATTGTATGAACAAACATTCCCAATGCATGGTTGAAGCTGGAAATATTCTCAAGTGACTGGATGAGTTTTTCGACTACATAAACCATGAAAATCTTGTTTTAGCTTATCAAGCCAAATAAAACCTCAACATCACTCACATTGAGTTTCACCCCTGTGAATTCTAGGCTTGTTTGTGTCTAACCAGTCGCATGTTTATCTTTGTGAATGTTTCTTTTTGTCCCACCATCATTAGGAATTATATTTAGTCTTTCATCCATACATCTCCTTTCACTTCACTTTCACCATAGAGGACCTAGTTTCATCCATCACTTAAGTCTCGTATAGAAGATCGAACCCAAAAATTAAACCCATCAAAAATAATCACAAACAAAACATCCCCGCGTGGCCTCCTATACTTGATTCATCATACCTATATCTTTTATAAACCCCCCATCTTGTAGCTTCACTCTTTGACTAAGCATTGTCTAGCGTAGCTCATCTCGTCATTGTAACCTCATCACCTCAATCTAGAGGTTGGCTTACATTGACAATCTTATCATCCAGGAGTACCAACCCATCCTAGGTTGACCATCACATCCATCTGAATCGGCACTATGCACTCTCAACTTTCAAGTCCAAGAATCAAGAAAAAATAAGCCTTAGGAAACCACCCCCATTGGCATCATCACCACCCATCCCTGGAATTTTTTAGGCTTCTTTAGATCTATTGCATACCACATCTTCCATATATCATAAGTCATTCATTTCATGCCACTACATACACATTCAAAGAAGAGAAAGGAAATAGATCCTAACCTTTTTTTTGGTTCCTCATATGGCCCCATGCGGCATGCTAAAGGAACTTTTGTCACCTTTGACCCCCACAATCAAGTTCAACCCGAGGAGGTCATGGTCGACCAAGACGAAATCCTCACCATGAGAACTAGGAAAGCCTTCCTAAATCAACAAGTCGTGCCTCCATGATCAGTCATATCATAGGGAGAGATTGTGAGTCCATCATTGACAACTTTGCATGTTAAGGCACTCTTATCCTACGGGAACTCATCCCCCCACCAATTGTCCTCCCAACGGCTCCTTTTAATACCCTAGTTGAGGCGTCGTCCAACAACACTCCACTCCTGGGGTGCCATCCATTGAGATCTTTGTATCCATACCTCAATCTACCAAACCTACTAGCACGCAATCCGTAGTGTACATTGTATTTTGAAAAATCCTCTCCATTGTTAGGGCTCCCTCTGTCAAAACCGTCGCAACCATCCACCTTAAAAGCTTCCACATCCCAATAATCGCAACAAGCCATTGCACCACCTCTGTAGTTGACTATCATTTTACAAGTACAGCAACAACAACCATAATTCACTACGGGGATGCCACTCACTATCCCAAGTAACCAACCCATCGTGCCCACAGTCACTACGGCACCATTAGTTCTACCACAAAGTGCTCCCATCTCCCAACCACAACAAGTTGTATTCACCGCTCCACCATCTTCCCTTTAGCAAACTGCATAAGGCCCTCAGGCCATGCAGGTAGCTTCACCATCCACTTGGCACCTATTGCAAGTTGCGCTACAAGCCCTTGCGGTTCCCACCCACTCACACACCACAAACCCCTTCACTTATCAACCTACTACACAATTCATGGCTCCACCAACTCAACCTCAGCAACAAGTTGTATCTGCTTTTACATACGTCAACTATTTGGTTATGCCTACTTCTACCACCACCTGAGAAGTGCCACCCCCACACCAGCCTATTTCACACACAAACCCTGCATCCACCTATGTAAACTATCTCGCTCCCCCTTTTGTGCCCATGAACACCCAGGGTGCATATAATCCTTTTGGAAGCACCTCCATGTATCAACCCTCTATGGGTCAAACATACGCTACCCACCTAAATACCAACTAGCACAACAAAAATAACCAGCACTCTATCAGCAACCTCCAAACCCCCAACAACATCATTTAAAGAATCCATCGTGGGGAGATATGTCACCACCCTACCCTCTTACCAAGTCGCACTGCATCCTTATTAAATCTCAGCTTATCCTGCACCGCCATTCAATCCATACCTCATACCAAGATCCAACGCCATTGGATTTCCATCTCCTCAACCAACTAACCTTGATTGGGAAGAGATGAAAATGTTCGTAAGGAGCTACGCCCCAGGATAGAGGCTAATACCTTCAAATTCAAAGAGGTCTTCCCCTACTCATTCGCTAGATCTATCACAACAATCCTCTTTCCCAAGCACTTTGAGACGTCCAAGTTTGATAATTATAGGTGAAAGGAAGATCCAATAAACCATGTTAAGGCGTTTTACATGTCTTGCCAAGAGGTTGTGTACAATGATAATTATCTTATGTGCCTCTTCCCCAAAAGTCTAGGGGGGGTCACTTTTAGAGTGATTCTACAAGATCCTATATGGTACTGTCAATACATCTGCAAAGCTATTTGAGACATTTGTGTCGCAATATGCACACAACCTGGAGAGTGAACTTAAGCTCCTCTATCTTGGCAGTGCTAAATAGAAGGGTGGAAAAAGCCTTATTGACTACCTACAAAGGTGGAAGACCCTATCAACTCGACTACCATATAAACCACCCGAGAAACGTATGGTTAAGATATTCATTGACAGTTTACATCCTAAGATGGCCCATATCATGTGGTTAAATTGCATTCATACCTATAAGGATATATGTGAAAAGGGACCAAATATTGAGACAGGCCTTTTAGACGAAGGGATCATTAAGCATTACAAAGAATCACATCACGAAAAACCCAATACCAACCTTCACCAATATTGGAACAAGAATAAGAAAGTTGTGGGTGATGAGGCTACCGACACTAAGCATGTGCGTGTCATTGCCACTGCACCTATTCCATCTCCACTTGTTACTCAACAATCACCTTAGCATGCAAACGTCATCTCGATTAATTAGGGCCAATCAAAGCCTCATGTCCAAAGCGCGCAAAAATGTACTTTCACCCCTTTAGGGTAACCTCTAGATGTGATCTTTCATAGAATGGCTAAAGCCAATCTTATTGTATACCCACAAACGCAACCATTTGATGCATCTACTCCTAAACCCACGTGGTATAAGGAGAATGAATATTGTGACTATCACTGTGTCAAAGGAAACGTGACCATGATCCACCTGGATAGAATGTGTGGACCTACGGCCTGTGTCCCTGCATCATGTGTTCATGTTGTTCTTGCATCTATCCATGTCTTCGACCCTGCACCCTTGTCTCCTCCTCAACCCCCATCATCTATGTCCATGGGATGGGCATCTCCCCACTATGGTGTTGTTGTCACTACCACCACTCTCCTTCGTCGCACTGACCCGTGTACCCCTCCACCTACAGTCTATGTCACCGCTCTCCTACACCTCCTCCCTTGGTGTCCACCTCCTAACGTTGCCACCGCTTTCCCTGTGGAATGATACCCTCTCCCTCTCTGTCCCCGCTATGTCACCTCCCTCAGTCTGACGTTCAAAGGTGCTAATCCTGACCTCCTAACTGCGCGAGGTTGCATGAACCACGCAGTGTATGTCGTTTTAACTCCTGCATCTACCACTCCTCACAGATCCCAGTATGTTGGCCTCTGTGCCTCCACTCCCTGGCTATCTTTGTCTTGTCCAATGGATGCCCAAACTCTCCCCTCGTCTCCCTTGTCACTCACTGGAATCAGTGCTTTGGTCCCGACACATCTTGGATGAACCCAAACTGTCGTGCAACCATATTTGGTCGATGTCTCTCGGCCACATACTCTCATCTACCAATAATATATATCGGAGTGATCACAAAAGGTAAATGTCGACCCTCCTCCGCCCATCTAGCCATCCCCATGTAGAGCCTCCACGTAATCCCATCCCTCGGGCCATCTAAAGTCTCCCACCGGTAATCAATGTCATCAACGTGATCATAGGTAAGTGGCTCTCCAGCTGTATACAACTGGTTCCTTGTCCTATTTGTCCCCCTTTTCTATAGGTTGCAAAGCCGCTATGTGCTCCCAAGCCCACACCTATAATAATGAGGTGAATCCAATGTTGCACCCTCTATGCAACGATCCATGATAACAGATCATATGGCGGTCCCTGTATAACTCTGCTAACATCACAGTGGCCTATGTTGCAGGTATCCCCCTATCCACTATATCCACAATCACTAGAATCAGTCACAATGTTAGCCCTATCCCCCCTACATTTGGGGCAATAGCCCCCAACTAGCCCGCATACGTAGAAGTGTACCCTCAGTCCTAGAGGTGATTGATCCAAATATCGCTCCAGAGCTAATTGTCCATGTCTCAACAATGCATCTGCCCCTAGTAGACTCTGCATTGTGTCCCTCTATGTCACCGCTCTTGCCACCCCCTAATCAAGAGTCAAAATATCCTATAGACATCCTCTGCAGTAGCCATCATCTCGCACCTATACCGCTTGCATAAAGTGGTCACCATAGCCATGTACGCCCTCATATGAGGCATCCTCACCAAATATCCCATTCCTAAGCTATCCACTATGGTCCAATATGTCGGCGTGAACTGATCTGCAGCTCTCAGCACGGATGTCTCTCCCGAGACACTAGTGTGTCCATGGACCACTGCAATCAAAACCTACCCATGTCAGATACAGGTACATTCCTTGCAATCCCCCCTAACTAATCTTTCTACACTAATTCACCCCCAATCCTTGCTAACTATTTTTTTCCTCTCATTCCCGCCAGAGTATCCCCAACCCAACACCTGATTGGCGAGATTGTGTTCCCGTCGATATGTCTAAAATCCTACATGGTAGCCCTACGAGACTATGTTCTCGCTAGTCCTCACCCCGCGGGATGCATTCCCGCTGATCCTTTCCACATACCCACAGACACGAGAACACATTCCCACCAGACCCGTGGGCATTCCCGCATGATACAAGCTTGTGGGATCGCACTTTGCTAGACTAAAAAGCAAGAAATTTAGGAAAAAATGAAATGAGGGGCTCTGATTTTTTATACTCACTTCTCTGTCTGACTGATGCTGATGTTTGACGCTCCTCGCAACGTTCGTCTTGTGCCTCGCAATCCTGAATTGCGCCATCATTTATCTCGCTCAATAATAGCTCTAAATTTCAATGGAAAAGCTCTCCTCTCAATTTCGCAAATGCCTAGGGTGCAAATGAATGGCCTTTATAGGACCCCTTTAAGGTTCCTTTTTCACCTTCCTCGCCTCTACAAGGTCATTTCTTCACCCCTTTCTGCCCAGGACCTTTGTTTTGTGCCCTGATCCCGCTAATGGGCTTCGTTTCTTGTCCTCCTATCACGTCAAGGCAAATTTTCTTTCAAGATGTCATTTGGGCCCCTTTTTCGTTTCCATTTGCTCTCTCGAGGGGGCATCACCATGTCTTACTAACATCACTTCCCATAGTCTGGGGCAACTTCATTTCCTTTTAAATTCTTCACGTCGTTAAAATTTTAAACTTCTTCAAAATGGTGTTATTCTAACGTCATTTCAAAGAGGAGCAAAATGTAGACACCTAAATTTGATTAGTCAATACCTAATTAAATTTAGTTCTCTTCTAGGAATTATTAAGTAAATTATTATTATTTAATTAACTTATGTCTCTCTTCTAGTTAATTAATTAACTATAGGCCAATTAATCAAATAGCAACCCACAACTATTTAATTAATTAAATCCTCTTCTTCTATTAATTAACCAAATATCATTATTTTTTTAATTAATTCATTGAACCCCTTTTCCTCCATTTTAGATTAAATAAACCATATTTAATCTATTTGAACACATGGCTCCTAACTTTGACCCTTACCTAACCATCCTCCAACCACCTAGCCCATGATTCCAACTCAACCCAACCCTTGCGCACTAATCCTAACCTAATCCTCCCCTAATCATTTGCACAATCATAATCAAAAGGATTAGAAACTCCAAACTCAAACCTAGTCATGTCTACTCCAATCCCAACCCATTTCCCCTTATCGATCTTAAATACCCTCTTACATTCCCAACTATATTCTTACACACTTGTCCCATCCAAGGAATATTTTACTCCTTCCCACTTCTCCAAATCTCTTCCCACTTCTCAATATGGTCACATTCCTCAAAGATTGACCTTTCGGATTTGAGAGAAGATGTGTTTTTATGGCATATCCTCCCAACCTTTAATGTCCTCTCAACCCCACATGGTGACACTTGTCACCATGCTATGAGTTTGAGAAAGCACAATCCATGTCCTTCCCTTCAAATGCATCTTGGCCCTCCATGAGCCTTGCATCTCAACCATCCATTTCCTCCTCTCTTTGCCTATAAATTGAGGGTCTCAATCCTTCATTTTTATCCATCTTTCGTGCATTGTTATCATGTCATTTTGCATCCAAAATCCATCAATCTTACCCTCATAATGTCATTTTTTTTTATTTTGAAGCTTGAGCATAACCATTGAGCACACAACCAAACCATTTCAACAAATCCACTCAACAAAGGAGGCTACAACTTAGGTTGTGAAGGTTTGCACCCCTTTTAGTTTTATGCTTGTTTTTTGTCTTATCAATATATGTTGTTAGGTAATGTCAGTCGAATGCTTTTCATTAGTAATAGTATTTTTAAACTCACATTTTCCTAGAATACACGTCATTTCCTCTTTCAATCAACCCTTAACCATTTTTGCATCTTACCACACTCCTTAGGTCCACTCCTAGTCAACATTTAGCCATTTTCTTCGAAGTTTCACTTTGAGCATCCACAACCAAGAATTCCTCATACTTAGTGGCTTTTTATGCTTTTCGTGCTTTTTCAGAAATATTTCCAGACTTGACCATTTTTCATTGTGCCTTTCCATTTTGAACATTCTCATACTTTGTGATTTCTACTCATTTCTCCATAGATAGATACTTTTCTAACAGCCGTGTTGGATTTGAAATTGGGTGCCTTTTCTACTTTTTCCTATTCTAGGTGCTTTTTACTCTATACTTCATCCAATTTCAAAATTTCTAATCAAGAAAGGCCTTCAAAACCGAAACCCTAAAAAGCAAGAAACAACTCTTAACTCTAGACTTGGCCAAATTTATCAATTCTCATTAGAAACAAGAGGAACTTCAGGAGACTAACGCCAGAACTACCAAGAACCACAGCCAGAAAGGGCCAAGCAACTCAAAAAATAAGGGGTCCCCATTTGCAACGAGGCAATGTGTGAAAAGGTCACAACAAAACCCCACACTACTGCTCCACCATTCTCACTCAATGAACTCTATCTACATCCTACCCTAAGTTGTTAGCTCACTCTTTACCTACTCAATCAGTTTTTTCTTTTTCAATTTACGACATTTTTCTGCTAAGAATACACAATAATAAGCTAGAAAAGAAATCGACCTAATTCCCAATTGTAAGTTTGGCATAAGTCATAATTTTTGTGCCCTTTGAAACATCTTCAACAAAAACTCCAAACTCTACTCTTCCTTCATCAGAAGAAAAAATTAAATATCACAAAATTAATTAGGCTCTACAACCACCAAATATATATATATATATATATATATATATATATATGCATTTAAAAACTACCCGACTGGGACTCGATAAAATAACTCTATAGAATCATTTACGATCAGAGTTGTTTATAACTATTTCAATGTTGCAGTAACCTACAGAAAAAATGTTCAACAGCCAACAAATAGAAACAAAAACAAGAAGTATTAGTGTGGGAAGCACTTGGCAATCTTCTCTTGCCAAGCTTTTTGGAAAAAAAAAATTCTCAATAAAATTAGGGACGAAGCAAAAGAGCCAAGGAAGCTGCTGCTTGCTTTCTTAAAGCTAGGAGCTCTGGAAATGTTCCTGGGCAAAGGGAATTTCATTATCACCAAACATGTTGAACCTCCCTGGCTTGGCATAAGAAAAATCAAGGCATTTCCTCTCTTGAAGTGTTGCTTGATTGATATCATGATTCAAATCAGATTGCTAAGATTAGCTCTGTCAAAGATAGTGGACAAACAATTGCCCTTTCAATGCTCTTGAAAATGAAACGTGGAGCAGCTCTCAATAAATGTGGAGCACACTAGTGAGTCAAATTTAGAATACATGCAGTTGACAACCTATGCAAAAATTAAAAGCAAACATGTACCCTTCTCTTTCCACATAATGTGTGAACTAAATAGATGAAGGCTTCTAAAACTTCTTTAAAAAAATTGATCTCTCAGATTTGAAGAGCGGGTTTATCACATTTTTTAAAACATCTTGGGCGCATAGTACTTAAGAATGGTTTTTTTAGCTTAACATATAACTACTAATTATACTGGACATATAGGGGCTGGGCCCTTTAGTCCCATATATTCTATTTGAGCTATAGAATAATACTGATAGATACCTTTTAAAGTTAAGAGTTGTTGAGATAAATATGTATTCGTCTGAGACATTTTCATAATTATGCATATCACTTCAACTTCCAATATGAAGCCAAGAAGTGGATGAGCTTTGAAGTTGAATTTTGTATCTTTAAATCAAGATTTGAGATTTCACCATGTGGCCAGTTGTTTTATACCACAAATTGCATGACCTTTTCCAAATGGCATTTGAAGGGTTACTGTTAGGCAAGTCATCATGGACGCCCATACTCTCTACTCTCTTGTACACGGCTGTGTTTGATGGGGTTGCTTATGGGAGAAGAAAGACATGGTAATCACATTACCTCTGTAGAGGAATAATTGTCGTGTAGTGTGCACCATCCAGTGCAGGTACAACATCAGATTTTGGTGCATGATGTTATCCTATCATTCAAACTCTTTTGTGCAAATTATGGGATACCATCATACCAAGTCTCTATGCTGTGAAATCTACTGTCTCAATAAAAATGTGCCAACTTCATGAAAATCAACCACCACCACCCTCATCACCATACAGCAGTATTCAAGAGAATAATAGTTTTGGACAGGAGGATGAGTGGCGATAGGAGGCCTTGTGTTGTACAAAACTGTAGACAGTTCTATAGTATCACTTGCTATGATCCTACAAACTATTTACTTGCTATGACTAAAATTTATAATGAAATACAAAGATTTCCAGCTATAATAGATCACTTTATTGTTATAAAAGATATGTCAATAATATAAATGATGGCACACTCATAAAAGATAGGTCATTGTTATAAGACAGGTTACTGTTTTGTTATAAGAGATTGGTCAGAGTTGATAACTCAGGGTTCAAATATATTTTTATAAAACATAGGTCACTGTTGCTGGCATGTTTCAAACACTCATTGAATGCATTCCACATTTGGAATTAAATTATTAATTTTGTGATTTCTAACAAGGTTTACTGGAAATTTATTTAGACTTGGGATTAATCTGAAGGACGTTGTTTATAGTCAGCAGTCTCAACAAACAGAATTATTCTTTTGAATTAGGCAGAAACGGGTTCTAGAGCACATGATGTTTTGACGATCATATGGTTAGCACTTCCATTTTGTGTAGTTGAGATCGAGTGAATTTCTCATTGCATGACATTCATAAAATATATGTTTGTAATTTTTGCTGGTGGGGGGAAGGCAATACATAGAGAGAGATGCTAGAATTTCTACAAGTTCAACTAATATTGATCATCGACATCAAAATCAAGACAGTGACAGCATTATAACACCAATATATATGTCATGACAGCAGTATAAGATCAACAAAATTAATTAACAGCACTGACAATAGCATAATGGCAATAATTTTAAACATTAAATCTATGAACACAAGATGGGCAATGTCATGCTCAGTTCACCTCCAAAGTAATATTAGCAGGATCACTTATATGGCTTTACTATATGTAAGAAGTATACATACCCAGTGGTCTTTGGTTGGTGGACATATGAGCAAGAGATCAATTTGTTTGCTGAGTATATTCAAGGTGGATGGTTCTATTCTAAACAATTGCAAAAGTGTAACATCAGCTTCAAGTATTCCCATATGTGCTATGTGACTTGCAAGATCTCGACATTATGCACTTCTACATTTCATTTTCTCTAGCGTCAAGCCTAATTATAGAAATTTAGATATATCTGGGATCTTATGACTTACAACAGATGGTAATTTTGTATGGCGATGTTCCATTTTCTGATAAACATACACACACACAAAGATCTAGAATTTAAAAGTGGAGAGGATGGCAAACTCATGTAAGAACATCCATATTTTATGTCTTTCCCAACTCATATAAGATCATCCAGATTTTATGTCTTTCCTATCTTCATTGTAGTGAATATCATGGTGGATGTTTTTTAAAATTCTAAATCCCAAAAAATTGAAAATTTTCTTATATTGTTTTGTTCTTTTTATCTCTTCAGATAATTGCTTTATGGTTTTATAATATCAACAGGTATTTCTTCTCAGCCACAGAGATAGCTACGGTCCCTACAAGATTCTGTAGGTGATATGCCAAGGTTTGAAGTTTAAACTTTAAACTAAACGGTCTTGTCTTCATTATTCTTTTAGTTTTAACCTCCTTTTGTGCCCCCTCATTCTAAGCATAGACTTAAACTAAAAGCAAAGTGTGAACACTAGACAACTTGAGCCCCGCCATCAACAACTAGGGTAACAAATAAGTAGCCCTCAAAAATGCTTTTGCTATGGTAAAAAATTTGTGTTTCATGGTCAATAGATTTATAAACAATATTGTATGAAGTCGAAGATTTTATTTCAAAATTGTATATACAAAAAAAATGCCATTTTATATGTAAAATATTGTACATTAAATTAATGCACTTCTACTCATATATCAAAGTTTACTCTCTAAAATATTAACCTCTATATAATGTTCTCCTTCAAGTGCAAGTGCTAGTAATAATGTCAAAAAAGTTGGAATGGTCATGCTTGTAGTTGTAGTGCTACCAAATATTATGTTCATGTTTGTATGGAAAGGAAAGGTCTCTCTAAATTATACAAGCATTTGCAGAAAATACACTTGAACCAATTCCCACTTTTGCCATAGAGTTTCTTCCGAGATAAGATCACTTCTCACAAATATTTTCTTTCATTCTAAGGTGGCATTCATCTAGCCCATGACCCTCAACTTGCCATATTTTTTAAGACATTACAAGCTCCTTAAACAGATTGGACTAACGACTTGCGAGGTCATAATGAAAGTGAAACCAAAAGCCACAAATTGCAACTCAAGAGTTGTGTTTGTACAAAACAAAACACATACCTATTATGAACCGCACAACATTAGGATAGGCATCCAGAATTAAAATGAAATTAGTAAAATGATCAAACATGAATTGAGGTTTGTCTACAACAACAAACAAATAGTAAAAGTTGAAATGGAACCAAAGTAAAGGTCATAATAATTATAAAGAAAGATTGCTTTCTACTTTTAAAGAGATCAGACCTATTCAATTCGTTGATATGGTTTGTATTTGACAGAAGTATCTACCCAAAGGATCAAACATGTATTGAAGCCTGTCTATAGCAACAAACTAGTGGTAAAAGATGAATTGGAATTGAAGTAGTGGTCATAATAATTATAAATAAAGATTGCTTTCTACTTGTTTGCCTTCAAACTGGACTAGTTACAAGACTGTTCAGCCTCCTCTGCTTACACTTTTTCACACTTGCATATAACCTCTACCAGGTAATTCAATGAATATAAATGACAAAATATTCACCTGTATAAATAGAAATGTAGGGCAAAATTTCCACTTGCCAATTTAGAATAAATTTCAACTGTAGATCATAAGACACTCTGCAACCTTTGTTCTAATAACAACGCCAAAAAACTGCCTAGCTTGATCCTTCTGCTACATTCCTCTCATTTTCACAGAAATTCATTTTTCCCATGCGCAGGTTTAACTTCTCATCAATTGCAAGTTCCATATCCATTGTCTCTGTTGTAGTCGATAATGAAGACGCAGTGCAGTACAATATCAATACGAGTTAAAGAAATATCATTAACATAAGGAAATCAAGTTAAAATAAGACTAAATACAAAATATTACCTTTCTGCGTCAACTAATGCAAAATCGATATCGTATCAACATACCCACCTATCACATGGAATTAAACTTAATTAGCAACAACCTCCAAGAATGAAGATGAAAACTTTTATCAATTAAACTGATGTTTTTCAACTTCAAAATCAACTAATTCAATTTACGAAGGAAAAAACCGCAACTTAAAAGTTAAAAGTAAAAGCATCTATTCTATATTTTGTTAAGATATAGCTACAATTGGATATGACTATATATATATATATATAAAGATCAGTTGATAATTGTATATGTTACAATGCAGTTAATATTAACAATCGGTTATGAAGGGTCATGACCCTACGTAGCATAAGCCACGTATGGTCATGGCTCTTCATAGACATGACTATTCAAAGCAGAGTTCCATGACTCGCCGCGAGTCAAGCGAGTCATGATGACTTGCGGGTCGAGTCATGGCTGGCGGGTCATGATGACCCGTTTCCATGACTCGCCGAGTCCGTGGCCCATGACTCGGCCGCAGCAGTCATGGTTCATGACTTCAAAAAAACCAAAAACTTAAAGCTTTTTTTAATTTTTTTTTCCATAAGTGGCTTCTAATTTGCCCTAAAAGGCATTTCATTTTGCTTGCTAGGAGAAAAGAGAGGAAAAGTGAGAGAGGGGAAGGAAAATAAGAGGCCAAGGGTTTGAAAA
>MU225054.1:64722-77956 GCA_018584345.1 Thuja plicata
ACCCCCCCCCCCCCCCCCCCCACAGAACTTTATTATGTAGTGCGAGTACAAACATGCACAAAATGTGCACAATCCCAAACATGCAATGATGGCACTTTATCTCAGTGTGTTTGCAGAAAAGAAATGCTACAGAAAGATGTCTACAATGCTCAGGAATGACTGAAAGCTATAAGAACATATGTAACAGCTAAAAATGAGTCATCCCATGCAAGGAAAATGATCCCATGACCTGAAACATCCAAGATATCCACCAGAATGCAAAAAAGCAAAAACCTAAATAAATGTACCTGGAGTAGATTCTGGAGATGAGATCCATATAAGAAGAAGGAGAACAAAACCAGATTTCCAACGACATGTGGAAATCAAAAAATGGAGTCTGGAGGAGCAAGATATGGTGACCAAAGTACAAAAATGAACCCTGACTTTGATTGGCAAAAAACCCTGCAAGATAGAAAAATCAAAAAGCCAAACCTGGAAAATCAGATCAGGCTTGGAACCAGATTTCTAGCGATATCTCATTTGGCCAAAAATCCTATATTTTCTCAAGATACAAGCAAAAAACTGAAGAGGGCTCCAAAATAAGAAGAACTCCAAGAAAACTCTGTTAAATCTGGCGGAGCTCCACTAAATCTGGTGATGCCGCTAAATCTAGCGGAATTGCCAAAATTTCGGCCAAATTTGGTAGAGGTACCAAGAAAAAAAAGAAAAAAAATATATTTATTTATTTATTTTTGTCGATATGGTGGCATGAAAACTGAGGCAGTGTGCAAACCGAGATGTTTTTGCCTCAAAAAGTGTGCCAAGGTCATGCATGTAAAAAAGAGGGCCTAGATTTCAACTGTGTCCAAATTGGACATGCCTTATATGGAAATGGGGGGTTTTTGGGCCTTTTGAGCACAATCGTGAGGTTGGTTTGTGCCCAAAGTGCTCCAAAAAGTAGCTCCCCTATAGATCCACACAAAAAATTGTGAAAACTTGAAACCCTCGGTGCTCCAAAAAATCTTCAAAAAACTCAAGAACGGGTAGCAACAAAAAGGCTCTGATACCATGTTAGAATTTGAAGAATTCAATCACCAAGATCCATTGTATGCAAAATACCTGTCACAAAAACAAAGAATGGAGACACAACTCATAATGATCTGAAAGATGAAATATTCATTCAGAGAGAGAATAGAGGAAATTACAAAAGAATTAATAATCACAAAGAGATCAATCCTTATAAAAGAAATCGAAACCCAGAAGGTGGAGAAACCTAGGTTGCATGATAATAATTAATAATAAAATTAATTATAACATGCCTAAAGTTTAGCTTAAGTGAACTAGAGATAAAAAGGTGACTGAATAATTAAATTAATAATGATATAATTAATAAGTGAAAATAGATTTTTATTCTAACACAAAAAAGTACCCATGGAGAATGAGAATGGTCTCATAGACCGAGCGGATCTAGAGTAGTCTAAAAGAGATGCCTTGTAGAGGAGAATGAGGATGGCACCCTAGCAGCACATACGAGGGACTTGATGAGGTCTAATCCCCCTACTTTTGATGGTTAGTGTGGTGGAATAGAGGTTGAAACTTGGTCAATTGATTTGGATAAGTGTTTTGTGATGCACCCATATAGGAGTAACACAAAGGCTTAGTGCACTATTATTCATTTCTAAGGCTTTCCTTCCACATGGCAGCATATAGAAAAACAACAACTAAATATCGACATAGCCATAGTTTCATGGGAGTTATTCCTTGACAAGTTCAAGGCTCAATTTCTATTTGAGTACTATATCTAGAAGAAGGTTGATGAGCTCCATAAGTTGAGACAACTGACTATATTAGTGGATGAGTATGAGAATAAATTCTTTGAGCTCAAGCAGTATTCCAGCTACTCAGATGATGAGCTCATGTTAGTGCAACATTTCTTTAGGGGCCTTAACACCCATATCAATGGCGGTGTTTGGTTATTTAAGTCAAAGACCTTGGAGATGATTATGGAGAATGGGAAGTTGGATGAGGATAATGTAGTAGAGGGCTTAGTAGGAAAACTAGAGCACGGGTTGGTCGTGCACCCACTACTAGATTAGGCGCATGGGGTATGTAGTCACAACTTAGTGGATCTAGGGTACCATCAGTGCCTATAAGGTTAAGTCAACAAAAGTAGGGACAGAGGTCATCTAATAGCTGAAAACGTCATCCTAGTGGTAAGGCCCCAACCAAAAAGGGGCTCAATTGGTGTCATTCTTAGCAGTGTCAAGATTGTAGTCAGAAAACTCAGAGTGTGCCACAAAGTACTGACAGTGCTAGTTCACATAATTTAAGTGCACCCTTTGTAGGGCATAGTTTTTGAGATCGTGGATTTTTTGCTTGCAGTCAATATGGACATATAGTTTTCGGTTATCCATAGAAGACAACATCTAGATTGATACATTCATAGTCCACTTCTGAGCCCATTATGGGAGATGCAAGCGAATCTCATAGGTTGTTTATAGCATTATATGACCACCAAGTTGATCATTAGGGTACTATTATGGAGACTACAAGTGTCTTATGTGGGAATACTATTTCAATTTTATTTAATTTTGGTGCTTATGACTCTTTTATATCCACTTCTTTTGTGGAATGATGTGGGCTATTGGTAGCAAGGAAAGAGGATAGATGGCAAGTAGAGTTAGCCACGAGTTCAAAGGTTGTTGTAGATTCTATTGTGATAGGTTGTGAGTTAGACTTGAGGACTTTTTTCACCATCGTTGATCTCTGTGTCCTAATTTTAGGATCTTATGGTGTATTTTGGGCTTGGATTAGCTAGTCTCCTACCAGACTTATATAGATTACAGACATAAATTGATTTAGTGTGTGGATGATTTGGGGGGGAAGAGTGGAGCTTGTAGGGTTTCAAAGACCTATTTCCCTTTGTATGATCTCAATGATGCAGCTGAAATGGAGTTTGAGGCATGGATGTTAGTTGTTTATGATTTGAGAGAGAGAGAGAGAGAGAGAGAGAGAGTATGCAGATATTTTTCCCAGTGAGATCCTAGGCATGCTGCCTAAGCTCGACATTGATTTTTGTATCAAGCTCATTCTTGGAGATGAACCTATATCCCAAACACCATACTATATGACCACTTAGGAGTTGAGTGAGCTCAAATTTCAGCTAAAGGAATTGCTGGCCAAGGACCTCATTCATCTCAGTGTCTCTCCTTGGGGAGCATTGATTATATTTGTGAAAAAGAAATATGTATCGCTGTAGACACTAAAAATTGTCATGTCGCCTATGCGCGACAATTTACTAATGTTCGTCTTAATTAATTAAATAATCCATATTATTTAATTTTTTAAGTTAGTGTTATCTTAATGGGGATAGCTCCCTTTATTGCATAAAGAATAGAGATATTTACATAGAGAGATATAACATTGATCCCTAACTTAGTCATAGAGCCAGAAACCTGGTAGGAACATAGTCTAAAGCAGAGCCTAAAATATGTTTCAAGTCAACAAACTTAATGTCAAAAAAAACCTTACAAAAAGCCTCCCAAGCTGCTTCAAGAGAAACCCTAATGGTGAATAACTGGAGAAGGACATTGTGGAGTTGATCATTGCGGAAGAAGAAACAAATGGTTTGAAGGACCAACAATCGATGTTTCAGAGGAAGTTAAAATTGATTCACATATAATGCATGACTTGGCTAAGATTAGCAGATTCATTGGTGGTAGACCTAATCGGGAGAAAATCCAAAATTGGATCAAAGAAGAATGGAAGACAGAAGTCATTTTGAAATTTCTTCCCGAAAATTTCTTTACAGCTATTTTTGCCAATGAAGATGAGAAAAGCATAATTCTATAAGGAAGCATCTGGAAAATGGAGGAATGTCCCCTATATATGCAAATTTGGTATCCCAACTTCAATCTGGAAATTCTACATCCATATGAGGCCCCTGTTTGGATTCAATTATATAATTTTCCCTTGGAGTATTGGGCTGGGGAATGGCTCAAAAAATTTGGTGTTCTCTCGGTACATGGAATTAGTAAACAACGATCTGGGGAAATATGTTCGATTGCACATTGTTGTAGTGAGGTGTATTTCTGAGAAAACTATACTGGTTGTAAATGGGAAAAAATGGCACCAATAAGTTGAAATTGAGGAAGATAAGAAATATTGTCAAGGGAACATATGGGATCAGAATGCAAACACAAACTGAAATCTAGATTTGTCTAGAAAGAGAAAAACCCTATCAATAATGTGGTTACTAAATCAGTTGTCAATGAAGTAGTTTTTCCCACATAGGAAATGACTAGGATAGTGGATAATGTGAATGCAAAATCAAATTGTGTCACAACTGATTTTCCTTCAATAGTGGAATATCCTGAGAAGGATATAACGAATGGAGAGGATGAACCAGAGGAGGATTTGTATGAGGATGAACTTGATATTATTGAAGAGAGGTGTATCTCTCAATATTTAACCAAGGCAATTGGATTTTCCTCTCCTGATAGGAAGAAGAAGAGCAGGGGAGAAAATTCATCAAAGAGTTGAGAGAACAAGAGGCTTCTGAGAAAAAGTTCACAAGCATCAAGAAATTTGGAAGAAATGAAGATTGTAACCAGGAATGTCAGGGGCCTTGGGGCCCCTGAGAAATGATGCTTAGTTAAGTTTCAGCTCCAAATTTCTTTAGGTGATCTATACTTTTTACAAGAAACTAAGATCAATGCTGAAGATGGAAATAAGTTTTTGTATTATTGTAAATGGTGGAAGGTTTTTTTATGGCTTCTGCTAGAGATTCTGGGGGTATCATCCTAATGTGAAAATAGAAGGATCTTTTGATTAGCATTGTGGATGCTAAACCGAATTGGATGACTACCTCGGTTTATAGCATGTATCTAAATATAGTCTTTATTATAATTGTGTTTATGGCCCCATTAAAACTAATGAAAAGGCTGACACATGGAAGGAAGTTTTGGATTTCATGGATACTAATCACAATTCCAAATTTATAATTGGTAGATACCTCAATGCTATTTTGTGCAGTTTAGAAAATCTTGGCGATTTTTTAAGGTTAATCAATCTATGGTTGATTTCAGGGACTTTGTTGACAGATTGGGGCTGTTAGATTGCCATACAATCAATAGAAATTTTACCTAGAATAATCAGAGTAGGGACTTCCTGAATATTGCAGAGCCTCTGGATAGGTTTCTCCTGAATGGATGGAAAATTTTTCTTCTATGGGTGCTTATAAGTTGCTTCCTATCTCTGCTTCAGATCATTTGTCAGTTGAATTAGTTATTAACTGTAATACTGATAATCTTAAAACATGTTTCAAATTTGAAAATATGTGGTGGCATGACGACAACTTAATACTACTACTTGAAACATGGTGGAAGGAATATAGAGTTGTAAGCTCCCATAGCTTCATATTCATGAAGAAACTACAATACATCAAGAGAAAACTCAAAGATTGGAATAAGAGCGTTTTCAAGAATATATTCTTTGAAAAAATCAAAATTGAAGAGGAATTGTTTGTACTCGATGAAATAGTGATCAAATTTGGGATGTTTAAGGAGGATTTTGACAAGGATAAATCCATGAATGAAGAACAACTGGCCTGGATATGGTCAATTCAGGAAGATGTTGCATATTCAAGAAGATGCTTATCCTCAAAATGAAATCCAGAATATGGTCTGACCCGTTTGGTTCACTCGGAAGATGAATGAGAAGATGCATAAGGAATTTTAATTCTTTATTTTTAATTTCTTTGAATATGGTGTGTATATATGTGTGTATATATACACACATGCACACATGTCTATATATACATACATACATACATGTGTGTGTATATACACATGTATATATACATGTGTATATATATACACATATACACACATACACACATTTGTATACACACACGTGTGTTTATACATGCATACATGTGTGTGTATATACACATACAAGTGTGTATCCATGTATACACATATACACGTGTATATATATATATATACACACATTTATGTATATATACATACATATACACACATGTGTATATATACACACATACATGAGTATATATACATACATATACACATACAAGTGTGTATCCATGTATATACATATACACACATGTGTGTATATATACACACATACACGCATTTGTGTATATATACACACATGTGTATATACACATATATACACACACCATACATGTGTTTATATATACAGACATATACACACATATGCATACACCATACATGTGTGTATATATACACACATGTGTATATATACGCATGTGTGTATATACATCCTTATAGCAATATAATATACATCTTTATAGTCACGGATCCCACGAAATATTAAATTTGCTTTTGTAAAATTTGGAATTGGAATTCGAAATTCCAATTCCACCTATTTAGGTGGAAGATGATATTCCCATTTTGGGGGCAAAATGAGAATTTCGGAATTCCAATTCCATTTTTTTCCAAGGACCCAAACATGGAATTTGGCATTATCCAGAATTAGATAATGCCAATTCCGGTCCAATTCCTACTGCCAAACGGGCTAAGGAGAAATTGAAGAGGAATTGTTTCAACTCAAAGAAAAAGATCAATTAGGAAAGACAAATGTTGAGAGACATGGTTAAAGGTTGGAGACTCAAATACCAAGTTCTTTAATTCCTCTGTTAATACTCGGAGGACAATTAACAAAATTGAAACCATTAATAAGCTGGATGGCTCTATTGTTTCTGGTATCCATGGTGTGGGCTTGGAGGCAGCTGCTTTCTTCACTAGTATTTTGGGTAACAACTTGGTTAAAGGTGGTTTGATGTTGACCTTGAGTATATTCCCATAATTAATTTGTGTCATTCTTCTTAATTAGAATTTCAAATTCATCATTTCCCTCTAATTACAATAATTGAATGATTTTAATTAATTAGTTTCAAATTAATATTCTCTCAAGTTTTCCTAATTATTCTTTTAAAAATTAATTAAATAGTTTTTATTATTTAATTAATCTATTTCCTTTAGTTTAATTAAACAATTGCATTATTTAATTAAAAATATTCTTCATTGTTATTATCACCACAATTAAGTGATAATTCCAATTACTTAATTGTGTCTTCTAAAATTGAATAAATCAACAATTGATTTAATTTTCCACTTCTTCAATGAATACTAATTCTTCTGAAAATAAATTAAATGCTTTATTTTATTTATTCCTCTCATGAATAATTAAATAAATTTTTAAATATATTTAACTTTAATTATTCCTCTAGTCTCGTCTCTTTTAACTATCACTGGCTAACAATTCTTCTTCTCATTTAATTCAGTTTGACTAACCTTTCAACTCAACCTTCTCAGTCATGCAATCAGTTTTTTTATTAATCCATCCAGTCTACTCCCAATCAATTAACTTAGCTATCCAATCAATTTTGTCATGCAACCACCTAACTGTCAATTAGTCCTAGATTTCTATTCAATCAAGCTTAGTCTTGTATTCAATCAATCTTAGTTATTTGTACAATCAATCCAACCCTAATTGAAGTCCAAAATTCTATATAATGAGGAATTATTCTCATAATTCTACAACCATAATTCTTGAATTCTCCTATTGTCTTATTGTGAGAAAATCTGAGAGCAACAATTGCATTGAGAAAGAGAGAAGCAAGGGAGAGCTTATTGGTTTGAATGTTTGCATTTTCATTGCTTATTTTATGATGCATTCAATTATGTTTTTCTCTCTTGAATAGGTGTAGGATTGTAATAGGATAGATCTTGTTGGTTGGATCTTACATTTCCTATTAAAGGTTATAGAAATCAAAATTTTACAGCTTATGACAATCACTTTGGTTATGCATTGATTATCGATAGCTAAATAATGTAACAACGAAGAATCAATATCCTTTGTTGAGGATAGATGATTTATTTATTTAGATGAAGGGAGCTAGATTTTTTTCCAAGATAGATCTCAAATCAAGGTACCATCAACTTCGCATCAACGAGGTTGATATTCATCGTACAACTTTTTGTACCCATTATAAGCATTATGAGTTTATAGTTATCCCATTTGAGTTAATTAATGCCCATTTTATGCTCATGAGTTTGATGAATGGTGTCTTCTACATGTACTTGGACCAATTTGTCTTGGTGTTCCTTGATGACATTTTTTAATATTCCAAGTCCATGGAGGAGCATGAGAGCCATTTGCAGCAGTCGTTGTAGTGCCTTTGAGATAATCAGTTGTACACCAATTTGGTGAAGTGTGAGTTTTTCTAGATTGGGATGAGATATTTGGGACATATCATCTTAGGAGAGGGTATCATAGTGGATCCCTCTGAGATTCAGACGATAATAGAGTGGTCAATGCCAACCAATTTGGCAGAAGTTCATAGTTTCACAGGTTTGGCAGGATATTATTATCGATTTATGAAAGTTTTCCCTCAGTTGGCCCATCCTATCACTTCTCTTTAGAGAAAGGGGAATAAGTTTGAGTGGTCAGAGCAGTGTGAGACATAATTTTAGTCTCTTAAGAAGTGTTTGACTAGTTCACCTATTATAGTAGTGTTAGACCTTCAAAGAAATTTTGTGGTGTGTACAGATGCCTCTTTAGAGGATATTGAGGTACTACTTATGCAAGAGTGACGAGTTGTGGCATATGAGTCCCATAAGCTCAAGGACTATGAGATGAACTAACCTACCCATGATTTTAAGTTAGCATTTAAAGTGCATGCGCTCACATGTTGTAGGCATTTTTTGTTGGGTCATCGATTTGAGTTGCATAGCAACCATCATAGTTTGCATTACATTTTCACTCAATCAAATCTAAATGTTTGTCAGCACCAATGAAAGGAGATTCTTTGCGAATATGACTTTTATTTTTATTACATCAAGGAGAAAGAGAATCTAGTTGTGGATGATTTGAGTAGGAGGAGGCATGAGGATTTTATGTTTGCTCTTGGTGTTGATTTATATGGTTGTATCCTTGAGGTCCTTCCTAGCAACCCATAGTATCAGGAGGTGAGCTTAGAGATTGAGTCAGGAAGGACTTTAGGGGGACAATTTGAGGATTGTTCAATGGAGTTAGATGGAATTTTGTGGCATCATGATCTTATTTATGTACCTTCAACAGGTGATTTACGTGATTTTATCCTTTCTAAAGCACATTGTGCATTCTATTCAACATACCCTAGTGTCAATAAGATGCACGTCCACCTTAAACATCTGTATTTTTGGGCCGATGTGAGGAGAGACACTACCAATTTTATGGTGCCTTGAGTATCAAAGAGTAAAGTCCAAGCACCAACATCCAACAAGTTTTTTGTAGCCACATGTCATTCTAGAGTGGAAATGCGACACAATATCTCTTGCTTTCATTGTTGTGTTACCCATGTCATTACATCATCATAATGTCATTATGGTTATAGTGTACAAGTTTTCCAAGATGGTTCACTTTTATCCTATGAGATCTTCATATACCGCATCAATTGTAGCTCAAGTATTCATGGAGGATGTGATTAAATTACATGATATTCCTTAGAATATCATTTTTTATAGAGATCTAGTGTTCACTTCAGTATTGTGGACATCACTTTAGCATCCTTTGGGCACACAACTCATCTTTAGTTTTGCTTATCACCCTAACAATATTGGTTAGATAGAGAGATTCAATCATGCTTCAAAGGATATGATACACACATATATAATGGATCAATAGTCTCATTGGGAGGACTACTTGTACCGAGTGGAGTTTGCATACAATAATTGGTATCATAGTTCTCTCGGCATGCGACCTTTTTAAGAATTGTATGGGAGACCATGTTGTACTCCCTTGATTTGGGATCATTTAGAGGACTGAGTTGTATTGGGTCATGAGATGCTTCATGATATGGAGTAGCAGGTTGTCTATATTTGTGAGCACCTATTAGCCGTATAGGATCGAAAAACAAAGTATGTCGATGCGCATAGAGTGGACCATCACTTTTTAGTTGGTTACTGGGTGTTTTGAGAGTGTGACCATCGAAGAGACCCATCCATTATGGGAAAGTCTCTAAGATAGCACCACATTTTGTGGGACCATTTAAGATTTTAGAGAGGATTGGTCCAGTTGTTTGCTACTTGGATTTGCCACCTAACCTATCTCGCATCTATGATTTATTTCATGTTTCACTACTTAGATAGTATATCCTTGATGTGATCCATGTCCTTTATTGGGGTGCTTTATAGATTGAGGATGAGGAACTTTATTTGGAGCTTGTTCATATCATTCAACATCAAAAGATGACCCTTAGGGGTTGGGACATAGAGAAGATAAGGGTCTAATGGGACCTGAGCAATGAGGCCTCCACCACTTGGGAGGATGTTGTATGGTTTAGAGAGTTATACCCCTATCTATTTGTGGGCTTCAAAGAGTAAGCCCAGTCCTTGGTGGGGAGGATGTAGTGCCTAACGTCTTCATATCCTACTATGTTTTTATTCTTTTAAACTAAGCTAGACTCTTAGATGATATTGTGTGATGTTTTGTTATTCATCTTTTGGTGTATTGCATTTCCATGATACGCTAAATTATTGATATATTCTTTAGTCCATGCAAGTAGTTGATAAATCAGGTGATTTGGTAGTGATCATATATGCATGATGTTTATGTTAGTAGGTTCCATGATCTTATATGATGATGTATGGATGCATCCATGTCTTTATAGATGATGATTTGGCTTCAGAATGAAAAGTGTTCTTATGTTGATATGGTCTGGTGTACCACCTTTTATGATATGCTTATGTATTTAGTGGTTTTGATGTGCACTATTCTTTATAATATTAATTATATTGTTATCATTTAGAGATTTATTAGAATATTGTATTATGAATAATGTTTACCATGGTTAATATCATTAATGTGATGTGTTTATGTACGCGTATTATCTCGATGCTAGAATAGTGAACAATATTGGTTAATGTTAAATTATGTTAAATGATTATTTAAATAATGAGTAGAGATAATTAATGTTTCTTTTATGATTAATGACATTATCGATTTAGATTTTGTTGTTTATTGTGAGAAGGGGTGGTACATTCGTAAAATGATTACACCACTAGAGTTTCATTTCACAGTTTGATGTGATTTTATGATATATGTGCTTTGACTATTGTAATAACTTGGGCAGGTACCATGCATCAACTCCACCTGGATCTATAGGTCTAGGTGTGCCTAAAAATAAATGTAACCTTGATGGTTATTAAATTTTTAGATATTTATGTGGCCAATCTTGTGTTTATCCAATTGTTGTTCTGGCTCTTGGGCGTCAATACCCTATGTTTATATATATACCTGCCAGTTGTCACATGAAAATGTCCATTCATTAGTGTGTGTATGATTTGATATGTGCCATGATGCATTTCAGTATTGTCAAGTAACAATTCAATATTCATGTTGTCCAGTGTTTTTGACAAGTGATTTGGGGCTCAAATTGTCATAATCGACAAGTTTTGAAGGGAATTTTATTGTATAAATATTTTATTATTTTTACTTGGGGGGTTTTGTATTTAATAATTTTCTAATGAGATTTTATAGAATGGTATGGGTTTAAATTTATTTGGGGTTCTCTTTAAAAGGACAATTTTATTCATTTTAGGAGAACTTATTTTTATAAGAATCTAAAAGTTGGTCTAAAAAAAACTCCATGAGAAATTTGAATTTGGCTTATTGGGAGAAATCAAAGAACTGTGATTTTTTTGGTGTTTAATCCTTGGATTGGATGGATTGAATTCTTTCTTCCCTCAAAGTTTCATCAATTTTTGTGGATTATTCTTCTATTTTCAAGTCCTCAGGGGTTTCTTGATCATTTTGAAGGTGGGTTTAAAATCTCTCTTTAAAACTTGTTTATATTTCAATCTTATTGCTTGAAAATAATTATGGTGATTCAAATTAAGGATTTACATTGAATTTAAAGTGTGTGAAGTAGAGATTTGTGGATTCATGTTCAAATTGAATGTATTTTCTTAAATTTGAGGGTTTTTTACTTTCTTAATGGACGGAGACTTCATATTTGAGACTTTGGCTGAAATGAATGCATTTTTGGTATGTGAAATACATGAGGGGAAACAGGGTTTCTCCTTTTTGTGATATTTGGAACTTGAAAATGATGATTTTTTCTTTGGGATGCCTTATATCCAATTTGAGCTTATTTGTGCCTTATTTGATAATTTTTTTGTGAAGGTAATTTTGGGGCTCTTGTGGGAGTATTGGCAACTTCGTGTGTGCTTGAAAATTTGAGTTACACCCCTTTTTGAGGTTTTTGTGTGCTTTGAGTATGCATGATTTGGCACTTGTGTGTTCATGTGAGAACACCTTAATCCCTTGTGTTGGTGCTTTTTCTTGCAACCCTCAATCCTAAAAGAGAAAATGGGATTTAGACCTGAGGATCATCACCTAATTCACAAAATCTGCATCATTACAAATTGAGGACAGGAAAATCCAACATTAACAAGGCTACAAGCCTTCTTCACTTTGAGTTCCACAAACTCAAGGGGGGTTTCCTAATAACATAAATATGCATATATAATATACCTTTTGTTAAACAACACCATGCAGATACATAGTTATGGATAGTTCTTATACTTATAGGTAACAAGTTGTATCGTCTTAAAGTGGAAGCACTTCCATTTGGATGAGTTTAGCACCCTCGTTTAGTATGTTTGCATAATAGATTTGCATGTTTACATGTTTAGGTGAAATTAGGGTTAGGATCTTATGGATCCTCCTGGATTTTTCCTCTCCATGGCTCTTCTTTCTAGGTAGGACCTATGTATTGGTCCTCCTAGGTCTCATCTTACTCTCTCTCCAGGTCTTTTAGGCCTTCTTAACATTCTGACTCATTCCCCCACTTCTTAGGTCCCCAATTGACCTGGGAGCCTTTCTGTCACATCCTGCTGACATGCTTGAAAACTCAGGACAGGGTCAAGGTTGACCCTGTCCTAGGACAGGGCCAAGGTCAACCCTGTCCCCTGACAGGTGTTGGTTCTTGTTTCCAGATCCGGAGCTTATTGGGGTCTGAAACTTGAAATAGGTCCCCGGGTTTGGATGCGAAAGTGTTTTCTCTGATATTCGAATTAATATGTTTTCTCCTTAGTTGGCAAATGTTATTGGACCATGATTCAAGGTGAAATTTGAATTTGGATCCATTGCATTGCCCTAGGAGACCTATATTGAAATCTCTATATAAACACTCTCTTTTGCCTTCATTTGATCATGAAATGAGATG
>MU225054.1:88192-98993 GCA_018584345.1 Thuja plicata
AAGACTCTTTCCAAAGAGAAACACACACACAATATACATTCTATATACTCGGCTATTCGTGGAGGTGGAAACCACCAAAATGGGGGTTTGACTAAGGCAAAACCCTATATAGCCACCCCAAAACCCCTTTTTCAGATATTTGTAGGTACAGGATAGAGAATCCGAGGCCACATCTGGATACCCTTTTTGGATTTCTTTCAGACTGTGTGAACAAGGACACTTTCAGAGTTGAGCAGATCGAGTTGGAAAAATTGGTATAGGGTCGACCTTTTTCATAAGACGGCATCGGAACGGAAATAGATTTCTAGGTTTTTTCGTCTCTGCGTTCCGGTTCGGTATCAACTTTCAGCATCTCCAGAAACAATCTATAGAACTCAGAAAATGAGTTTTTCCAAATTTGCTATGTCATGAGGTAGGCATCTTATCACATTATTCTTTGCATGCTCTTTTCCATCCTTTTGATCAATATAATTAAACGCAATATCATGAATTTGGACATAGGATTTCCCTTCATTATACAAATCTTATTTAGGAGATCTAGGGCATTCAAAAACCCTCCAAATTTAGATCTTACACAAGTATTAAAACTCTACCATCTTATGCGCAATCCCACTTGCATTAAGTATGTCGAGAACTAGATAGATTAACTCTTACAGTAAATAACATGAAATTAAAATAATATTTAATGATTTGAGTCATTTTGAAAGTACTTCAACACCCATACAGATCAGTTCCTTATCCATCGGGCTCACAGAGTCAGACCTATAATCAATAATATCAACCTTATGAACAGAAGAAAAAAACATATACCAAGATGTTAATGTCTTACATCAACATTTCATTTGGTATTAAGCTCCTTTTACAAATCCATTTGTGCACCCAAGACTACCAACATCCATTCAAAGCATTTAATTGTTCCCTTGGAAGAGACCCAAGAATAGGAATTTCATAAATAGGAAACTGTAGAGACAACTCTGAATATCCTTGATATTTCAAAACCATATAAATTTTGATACAAAAACTCAAGACCACAAATATTTGAACAAAGAATTTAATCTCCTCACCAAAGAAAATCAATGAACAAACAATTATATTGTAGAATACTTGCAAGAAACAAACTGAAGCACCCTTGATGCATTCGATTTACATAGTCTAGAATTCTCAAACAGGAGACGACTTAATGACCAGCCCATATACTTGCATAAAACCACTGGATCATTTATTCATAAAGAATATATTACATGAAAATCACATTATCTATGCACCCTATAGACTAAGCACATACTGTGAGAAGAAAGTATTTCAAAAATAGAACCTAAAAAATGGAACCCCCTTTTAATGGTCCTGAAATCCCCTCTTATCAGAACAAGGGGGCCAACAAGCTTCATGGCAAGGATCTACCTATTACAAACTCAAACTACACGACGCAAAAACACCAAGAGAAGACAAAAACTATGCTTCCAACGTAACTAATCATGTGTGCCTCCAACCTATAGTGTTGAGAGAAAACCGATATGCTCGATAGAAAGGTAACTTAATAATATTTCCATATAGGGTATGTTGCTCCCTTAACAAATTCCAGTACACATCAATTGAATCAGTTAGCAACAAGAATGTCACTATCAGGAGAAACAAACACCAGAGTCATGCCAGTATAGCACAATATGTGGCTGCAATGTCAGAGAAACGAAGATGCAAAGTTCTCAACAAAGCTCTTCCATTGGCATCGAAATATTCTAAAAATAATCCATAAAGAAATACCTGAGGTCTTGACATCTCCTCATTCTCTTCTTCAACCAACTAACTAGTATATCTGAGCCAAAGGGTATAAAAAAGGTGACACTCTCATGAATTATGAATTTTCAATACAATTCACCTTTTAATATCCCTTTAGTTGTCCACCTCCATTTTAATATCCCTTTAGTTACTGTGTATTCTACCCCATGCAATCAGTCTCAATACTCTTTCTGCATTTGTATCCATAGATATTGCTTATCGCCAATAATATCCATTTTCGCTAACATCTGGGAAAATGATCCATGGAAAGGTCATACTTATATCCTCTGAATCCTATTTCACTTCTGTAAAATGTAATTTTACAATTGCCTTTCAATGTCTAAAACTGTATGCGTATAAAGGTAAACAATCATAAACATATCAGAGTCCATAATAATTCTTACTGAAAACACTATGATCTTCTAAAAATTTAGTCTGCCAAATATTCCTTATTTCTCATGCATGTCTTATCAAATAAAATTTTAACAGGGGTTCCCTAATGTGCTTATCCATTTCTGGCAACCTTCCATGCCATCCACTTCTGGCAACCTGCTCTGAACAAAAAAAGGTCCATTAGTAAAATAAAAGAGCCAAAAATTACTGACGACGCTCGTCAATACTGTCATACGAAAACTCCTAATAAGTCTGTGAGTCCACTTGTTCATCATCTCAGCACCAGGATTATGTCTAATCTCCCTTATCTTTAAAAATTATAGACACACGACATGCTATCGCAACCTCACCAACAACTTCCCTAACCACAAGCATAACCTTGTGAGCCTGCATAACCTCGTGAGCCTGCAACATAGCAACCCTTTATCATAACCGCCACAAACCGTTGTGACATTGTGACATTGACATCCTCTATTTTCATCACATGATCCCAAGTCATCCTACTAACCATCACAAACTCATGTGACCATGCAAAAAACATTTCTCCTAACCACTCACAAGCTCGCAACCACAACTGCTAACTATCAGTCAACCTTGCAACACCATGATCTCTCTCTTGCTTTCCACACATCATGTTCTCACATTGTCATAACTTCAACTTCTTACCTATTCTAACCACCACGAGCTTGCGATCATGCCACTCTCCACCTCGTGGCTTGAAACCCTCAACCATGTCAAATCTGGTGACCTCGCGACTAACCACTATCGCCATCTTACAACTTGCACATTGTTGGATAACCTAACCTTGCAACCTCGCAACTAGCCACGTATCTACCACACGTCACAATCCCATGAGCTCACGACCTATGTTCTTGACTGTCATCCCATCTCACGAGCACGTGAGGGCATGCCACTTGGAGGCTTGTTCATCCTTCCACCTAGCCTGCTTGACTGGCCCACTCTGCTACGTGGCGCACCCTAGTTTGTTGTTTCTCTGCCATGTCACTACCATGTGAACATGGGCCTAATTTTTTTTCCAAATTAACCACTAGTTGACCGCCCGCGCGTGAAAGGCCCACCAAAAGGTGTGTGTTGTTTGGAATTTCTTAAGTGTGCATTGGTGTATAAAAAAAAGAAGTAACTCTGCAACATGAACAATGTGGGATAGATACCTTAAAGTATACCAACAATTAAAGTGCTTGAATCATGATGTCATGTTCACTGCTGATCTTTGCATAAATCCACTCATCCTTCCTCTGCAGATTTTTACCCAAAAATGAGAACATGTGATCCCTTGGTATTCTGTTTTCTGCAGGCGTTGGAGGTCTTAGCAAAAATTTAAGATGGAAACGTCAAATTCTTTCAAAATTTGTAGGTGTGAACATCTTGCATGGTTGAGATAGTTATGATATTTTTAAGGGTCATGTTGAAAATATACCATGCTTGAACGCTTGTGGAATTACCTCATTGTGTGTCATGAATATGCCTTGAGTGGATTTTGAGCCAATTTTGGGTGTAGCTCTCAATGGAGGGACCGGGAACAAAGGGGCCACTAGGGTAACCCATTGAAAAGTACTTAATCAAGTGAAAAAATAATGAAATTAATGGGGTTTAAAACAATTAATTAAGAAAAGATTAAATGTGAGGGTTGATAGATACCAACCATAGAGTTCTTGGAGTTACCAGCCATAGATTCCTCCTATGTGCCTTGTGGGCTCTCATTGGCCAAGGATGTATTAGAGAAGGCTTGATATTACTGGCACATCAAGCTCCTTGTCTTCATAAGAGGTTTCTTGGCACCACATGAGTCATGGTGTGGTGAGGAAATGGTCTATTCCATTCCCCACCCTAGCTATGTGATGACACTCCCAACCTTGGATTGTGCACCTACACATATTGATCAGTTGAGTTAACTAGCTTATGTTGTTAAGACTCTGGATTGTTGATTTCACTTCCACCTTGTTGTTGATTGTTGGGTGTCATTGGTGATGTGTGTAGAGTCTTGGTTCCATATGATCGTGGTACTTGTAGATGTAATATGATGGTGTAGTTATGCTTATGTGAATACCATGTATGGAGCCTTACTTGTGTTGTATGGGCCACATGGTAAACTCTGTGAGTATGGTAGGGAGGGCCAGAGGGTCCCTCGTGGTTGGGTAGCATGACCAATCACCATTGGGGACTGGTGTATAGGTGATGAGTAGTCCCAGATTATACTCCATTATCACCACAACATTGTGACACTTGTTGATGTATTCTTGCTATCGTGTATGATAGATATGGTTCTCACTCATGGTAGTATAATTCATGCTTCTATGTTGAGATATATATATATATATATATATATATATATATATATATATATATGATTACATTTGTATGCTTTTGGTACTTCTTAGTATGGGGATTGACCTTGCAATGATCAAACATTAGTGTTAGCACCTTATTTCCATATTTTCCTAAGTTTTCTTTGTTATTGCACATATATGTTGTATTTATGCACATTTAAGCAATCTTGTTATGTATCCATTTGTAGATCTGCACACACACTTTCTACCCTTATGGATATGCATCATAATCCTCTACATATAAACCTAAAAACTACACATATATCCTCTATTTTTGTACATGTGTATGTATATAACTATGCATTTACCATAGTTTAGTGTTCTACAGGGTTTGTGCAAAAGAGAGTTCTTGATTTGGATACACATTATCCTTGTGCCCATTTTGGTATATTCACAGTCATTATTTGGTCTTGTATAATGTGATTTTTATTAGATTCTCAAATTGAACCTTGCCTAGTTAGTCCCAAATATGAACCTAGCCTTCCATGTTGATAATCGTGATCTATTGGATCAGAGGTGATCGATGAGGCTTATGGATGGTTATCTGAGTTCATTTATGATACTTTGTAGGAACGTGTCGATGTCTTTGAAGTGGTTTAAGAATTTTCATGGAACCCTTGGAATGAAGTAGCCCTCTTCCCTTGATTGAGCTCATGATGAGTGTGATTGTAGATTAATTATTTGTTCAATGAATGTTGTTTGCTTGTTGTTGTATTGCATCTCATGATATTTCACTCATGACATTAATGTTGCATATGTATGTTTCAAAAAAAAAACTTAGTGCATGGTTTACACCTTTTCTTCTGAGGGTTCCCTAGTGAGGTGTTACATTTTATATTAGTGGTGTATCTATTCTCTCTTATCCTTCTTCACCTAGGCAGTGAGTCCACTAGAACAAAGCCTTATGTTGGTACTCTCATTTCAAAGGGTATCGACTTAATTTTTTTGCATAACTTAAAGTATCTTTCATGGAAAATTTTCAATGTTTCAGAGGGCTTACGTGGTTTCATTTCAGATTCAGACATTGTCGAGGGTTGAAATGAAGTATTATGATTTCCCAGGGGTCTTATTTGCACGATCAGATCGGGTGAAACTGTAAAAGTGAATCAATGGCACTGTATTGTAAGTTTTGTATGGAAATAGCTAAGGCCATTTATCCCACATTCATAATGTGGGGGATAAACTTAATGTTTTCATAATTGTGTCTATATATGTTAAGTACCTTAAAGGCGTGTGATTTTTGGGCTAGCGAGGTTAAGTGGTTGGCAGTTAGTGGCGTCCAGCTGGTGGTTAGGAAAGACAATTTTGGTGTGCCCGTAGTCAGAGGAAAAACAACAAGGTGTTGTCACGTGCAGATAAAGACCAGTCAGGTAGCTATCCAAGTCAGTGTACATAATGAAAAGCGATGGGCTCTCGCGTGATTGTGCAATCCAGGTCACAAGAAAAGAAAATATTCACGTGATCGCGCTAGAGTAACATATGGAGGGGGCTGGCCAGATAGATTAGTGATGTAGCATATGTCTCGATGAATCAGAGCACGCCATATAAAAGCTGATTAAATAATAATGATGCGCAAAAATGACACTTGGCAGACCAATAGAGGATGTCAAACCGCAGTGTCACGAGGTTAAGCTCTAGTTAGGAAAGTTGCATATGAAGTGTGGTAACCTGCTACATGTCCATGATTATAAATGATAAGGGAAATCAGACATAATCCTAGGGCAGAGATGACAATTGAATAGATCCACAGACTTTTTTAGTTTCTATCATGTTGAAGGAATGACCATATGCTAGTCAAAGCATTTTTTACCAAAGTTATTAATATTTTATGGCTATTGGCAGTATGTTGTTTAAAGACATGTTTCCAGAAATGGATAGCAAGATAGATTGCCAGAAATGGATGTGTATCAGGGAAATCCTATTAAAAGACCAGTTTGATAAGACTTGCATGAGAAACAAAAAATATTCAACAGATTTGAATTTGCAGAGCATCATGATGTTTTTCAATAAAAAACCCTAATAGAATATGACATGTCTCTGATTGATCATTTATTTACACTTGCAGTTATAAACATTGAAAGGTAACTCAAAGTACATTCTACGAAAGTGGAAAAGGATTTAGAAGTTATAAATATAACCATTTCATGGCCTATTTTCCCAGACGTTACTAAAAATGGATATTGTGAAGAATAAGTAGTGTCTCTGGATACAGATGCAAAAATAGTATTAGGATTGATTGTATGGGGAGAATGCATCATTTATAAAGAAATATTAAAATGGAAATGGGTTTCTAAAGAGGTATTAAAAGGAGGACTGGCTTGCAAACTTGCAAATCATTTGAGCTTCACCTTTTTTTACCCTTTGACTCAAATATACTGGTTCGTTAGCTGGAGAAGAGAATAAGGATTGTTGGATGATATCAGTTTTGGTTACTTATCACGCTGTTGATATTCATGTTTTGTCACTAATGTCAACATATATTTCTATGGAGAAGATATACTGGCTACTAAACTGGAAGGAGTGTACAGACACTGTACGGATGATTCATAATGATCGAAATTGGGTTTATGCAGAAGGATGTGTGTTTATCTTATTCCTAAGGTCGCTTGAATTTATGTTACCTACTGTGGATGTTACAGTTGATTTAGTGAAGACTGGTTATCTGGACTGTAACTGTGATTCTGGACAGATTAGGTCTCTGTGTTTCGGGTATATCTTTCTGGCAAAGATATTTCAGAACTTGTGAGCTTACTAATGGACAACCAACATATGGTAGAGTAATGGGTTGAGTTCGATTGTTGTTTGGATACTGATGATGTCAGTTGTGGCGTGTATTCTGGAGAAAACCTATTTCCTAGCCGACTTCAGACATTTAGTGTGTGAAATTAATTGTGAGCATGAATTACGGATCTGGAAGTATATGTAATGGATTTTAAATGTTGTATACTTGATATATATACTGTGTGTATCTTAGCAAGGGGCTATGTAATTATTTGTATGATGGAAAGCCTTAATTGGACGACCTAGTTAATTATGTATTAAAGGAAATCTTAATTGGCCAACCTAATGAATTATTGTAAGAAGGTATATATGAATGACAATTTCTTATGGAGAAGAGTGAGAGAGAAATATAAGGGCAAAGAGGTGTCGAAGCTGTGAAGCTTGTTGACTGCTAGATACAAGCAGAGTTGATAATTCATTGGAACTGACCAAGCAAAGACAGTTGCTATCAGACAATTTGCTGGAATGTGTATTTGCTTTATACACTTGATTCGAATAGTGAATCCTTGAGGGTGGCTTTAACCTTCTTTGGGAAGTGTGCCTTGGTAGTGAGCCTACTATTTTCTTTGACTCTTAACAGGGCATGTCTCCTAACAGGGACTGTGTATTGTAATGTTGTAATAAGCTCCTAACAGGGCTAATATCTTTTAACAAGGATACTATACTCTCAGTACATTATTTATGGGTGTTAATTCCCACCAGGGTTTTACCTTTAACAGGGTTTCCTCGACAACAAATATTGTGTTATGGTGTTGGCATTTACTGTGTTATCATTTACATTTGCAGATTTGGTTTATAAATTATAAAGTTTAATCATCTAAATTACAACTGATTCACCCCCCCCTCTCAATTGTCTTGTGGATTGTTATTCCTAACAATTGGTATCAGAGCTATTGGTCCTCAAAGAGAAAGTTTAACAGCTTGAGGTGATCTTGAAGATGACTTACTACAGGAAGGATAGTCCAAAGTTTGATCATGAAAACTTTGACAGTTGGCAGGACAAGATGAGAACATGTTTGCTATCTCTGGGAATTGATTACTGGATGATAACAAAGAAGAAGGAAAAGATAGCGACTAAGGATGAATTAGAAAAATCCTCTGAAGATCAAAATAAGCTATTCTCATGCAATATGGTAGCAAGAGAATCCTTGATCAGTGCACTATCAGAAGGAGAATTTACTGAAGTAAAGGACTTGGACTCTGCACATGAAATCTGGACAAGACTGGAAGTACTATATGTTGGAGACAAATTTACAAAGCAAGCAAAGTTACAGAATTGGAAGACAAAGATGGAATTACCAAAGATGAGAGAAGATGAGAACATTAGAGCATATGGACAGAGAATTACTAAAGTGGTTACTGGTATTAGGAACTCTGGAGGAACTTACAGTGAGGAAGAAGTGATTGCAAAGATACTCAGATCTTTGACACCTGCATATAGAACCAAGGTTCATGCTATAGAGGAGATCATACCCTTGACACCGAACTTCACCAGAGAAATGTTAATTGGCAAGCTAACTACATTTGAAGCCGCAGAATTGGGAGACACTTTACCTAAGGTTGAGTCAGCATTCAAAGCAACTGTGCACAAAAGAAAAAGAATCTTACCTGGAAATGCAAGCATGAGCAGTAATGACCTAAGAGAATAACTTGGAGCCTATGTTGATGAATGGGAACAAATACAGGAAGAAGAAAGAAAGCTTGATGAAATCGTAGCACTGATTTCCAGAAGAGAAAAGAGAGGTAAGGTTAAGTTTGAGGGAAAATTACCTTTGAAATGTTTTTCATGTAACAAGATTGGTCATTTTTCATCTAGATGACCTACAAGAATTCCAAAGCACAAACCTAAGTTTCTCAAATCTAAATTTTCAAAGGACAAAGAATGTTACTATGCAAGTGAGGGTATATCTGATGATGAGGATGGTGACTATGATGAAATTGGATTTATTGCTATCAAGGATGATGAACCTATGCACGAAGAAAAAGCCTTAGCATCCCAAGTTGAAAATAAATCTGAATGGGTCATAGATAGTGGTTGTTCACATCATATGACTAGAGATAAAAACAAGTTTGTGAGTTTGAAAAGACATGATGGTGGTGTTGTTAGATTTGGTGACAATACTCCTAAACTCATTATTGGAATTGGATCTATTTCTTTGGATGGAAAGACTAACACTGACAATGTATTAATTATTGATGGACTTAAGCACAATTTGTTGAGTGTTGGACAGCTAGTCGACAAGGGTTATCAGCGAAACTTCATAAACGGAAAATGTTCTATCAAGAGTAAAATAGGAGACTTGATAGCATCTGGTTCTAAATCCAAAGGTAACGTATTTGAATTGAACACATCTGAAGCTTCTTGTTTTATTGCAAATGTTGATGACAGTTGGTTATGGCACAAAAGATTTTTTCATGTTAATTTTGATAACATTGTGAAGGAAAGTATGACAAAAGCAGTAAGAGATCTACCTAGAATTGTAAATCCATCTAACACTATGTGTAGAGAATGTGTTATGGGGAAACAGACTAGAAGCACTTTTAAGAGCAAAGCTTATTCAACAAAAGGGAAGTTGGATCTGGTGCACACAGATCTGTGTGGTCCTACAAGAACAAGATCATACTATGGTGAAAGGTATTTTATACTTTTTTTTGATGACTTTTCTAGAATGATGTGGGTTACATATTTGAGAGAGAAATCTGAAGCATTTGAAAAGTTTAAGTTATTCAAGGCGAAAGTTGAGAATGAATCTGGTTTAAAGACGAAGTGTTTGAGATCAAATAGAGGATGAGAGTTTACATCAGAACTGTATAATACATAGTGTGAAGAAAATGGAATACATAGACAGAATTCAGCCCCTAGAACTCCACAATAGAACGGGATAGCAGAGAAAAGAAAAAAAACCATATTAGATGTTGCAAGGACTATGTTGCTGGAAGGAAATGTGTCACATGTTCATTGGAGAGAAGCAGTTGGTACTACTGTGTACACACTAAACAGAATTCAGATCAGAGAAGGCACAAATAAAACTCCTTATGAATTATGGTTTGATCATGCACCTACTGTGAAATATTTTAGAATATTTGGTAGTAAATGTTATATCAAGAGAGATGATGAGATAGGCAAATTTGATGCTAGAAGTGATGAAGGAATCTTTCTTGGTTATTCCACTAAGAGTAAAGCATATCAATTTTTTAATCCAAGACTAAGGAAATTGATTGAAAGCGCCAATGTGAGGATAGATGGAAAATTTCAAATTTAGGAAAGAATATATGATTGTGGTCAGATAACAGAAACAAGAGAAGTTGTTGTTGAACCTAAAGGAACCTTGATGATCGAGAATGAGATTGAAGAAGAAGAACAGACCGAAGCTACTGAGACATTGAAGACACCAAGGTATGTCAAGATAAACCATCCTAAAGATCAAATTATTGGTGATGCTAGCAAAGGCATGATGACTAGATCTAGAGTTAGAGATGAGATCTGTTTGATTTCTCAAGTT
>MU225054.1:99129-109509 GCA_018584345.1 Thuja plicata
ATTGGCACTAAGTGGGTTTTCAGAAACAAGATGGATGAGGAAGGCACAGTGGTAAGAAACAAGGCTAGACTGGTATGTAAAGGCTACTCACAACAAGAAGGCATAGACTATGAAGAAACATTTGCACATATTGCTAGATTGGAAGATGTGAGACTATTCCTTTCTTATGTTGCACATAAAGACTTCAAAGTGTATCAGATGGATGTGAAGTCAACATTCTTGAATGGTGATCTCGAAGAAGAAGTGTACATCGAGCAACCTGATGGGTTTCCTTTGACAGATGATGAAAACATGGTTTGCAGACTGAAGAAGGCACTGCATGGACTTAAACAAGCACCAAGGGCATGGTATGCAAGACTGGATAAACATCTACTTTGTCTTGGTTTCATAAAAGGTAATGCAGACAATAATTTGTATTTAAGAACTGATGAAGATGGAATCTTAATTATAGAAGTTTTCGTTGATGATATCATTTTTGGAGGCAATGATAAAATGAGTAAGAAGTTTGCTAAAGAAATGGAGAATGAGTTTGAAATGTCAATGATTGGTGAGATGAAATTTTTTCTTGGTTTGCAAATTAATTAGAGTAAGAATGGAATTTTTATATCTCATACCAAGTATCTTAAGGAAGTGTTGAAGAAATTTGGAATGGAAGATTGTAAACATGTTGGTACACCCATGGTGACAGGGAACAAACTGACTAAAAGTGATGAGACTCAAAGTGTTGGGCAGACTAAGTATAGATCAATGATTGGAGGTCTACAATATCTAACACACACTAGACTAGATATTACCAATGCAGTTGGAATTGTGGCTGGGTATCAGGCAGATCCTAAAGAGACACATTTTGCTGCTATGAAAAGAATCTTCAAATATTTGAAAGGAACAATAGAATACGGATTGTGGTATGAAAAATCTGATGATTTTACATTGCAGGCTTTTATTGATGCTGATTGGGAAGGTAATGTGGATGACAGGAAGAGTACAAGTGGTGGTGCATTTTTCCTTAGAAAAAGGTTGGTTTCTTGGTTGAGCAAGAAGCAGAACTATATTGCTCAATCTACTGCTGAGTCAGAGTTTGTTGTTGCTGCAATAAATTGTACACAAGTTGTTTGGATGAAACAAATGCTGAAGGACATTGGAATAATTTTCAAAGAACCAGTGCTTATCCATTGTGATAACACCAGCATAGTGAATATGTCAAAGAATCCTGTAATGCATTCAAAGTATAAACATGTTTCCATCAAGTATCATTTCTTGAGGGAGAATGTAGCAGATAGAGAGATTAAACTGGAGTATATTACACCAAGGAACAAATAGCAGATATATTTATTAAACCCTTGCCAAAAGATGCTTTTTAATATCTCAGAGGCATGCTTGGGGTGATGGCCCCTCCCAGTGAACACTAAAATGATGCAGATACGCATCAGTCCAGTGGATCTCGGAGCTATATCATTCTCTAGACTTGATGTATGGATCTACTCCTTAAGGGGAGTGATCGCATGAGAATACTATGGAGTACATTTCGGTGATCTTTCACCTAGCTAATTGGACATGAAGACTTGAAGACTATAGATGAGTTATGGCACCCTTTGCCATTGCTGCCAAAGGGGGAAGAAATCTATGTGAAAATCCCTACTATTTTGGGGAGATTTATGTTGAGGATATTGAGAAGATTGTATTGAGAGAGAGAGTAATTTTGGGTTGATGCATATGGATTTTCCCATATGTTTCCTTCAATGCAAAAGGGGGATATTGTGTGATGATACCAGTTTTGGTTACTTATCATGCTGTTGATATTCATGTTTTGTCATTGATGTCAACATATATTTATATGGAGAAGACAGACTAGCTACTTAACTAGAAGGAGTGTACGGATGATTCAGAATGATCGAAGTTGGGTTTATGTAGAAGGATGTGTGCTGACCTTATTCCTAAGGTTTCTTGACTTTATGTTACCTACTATGGATGTTATAGTTGATTTAGTGAAGACTAGTTTTCTGGACTGTAACTGTGATTCTGGACAGAGCAGGTCTCTGCGTTTCGGGTATATCTTTCTGGCGAAGATATTTCAAAACTTGTGAGCTTACTAATGGAAAACCGACATATGGTAGAGTAATGGGTTGAGTTCAATTGTTGTTTGGATACTGATGACATCAGTTGTGGCGTGTATTCTGGAGAAGACCAATTTCCTGGCCGACTTGCAACATGTAGCGTGTGAAATTAATTGTGAACATGAATTACAGATCTGGAAGTATATGTAATGGATTGTAAATGTTGTATACTTGATATAGCTACCGTGTTTATCTTAGCAAGGGGATATGTAATTATTTGTATGATGGAAAGCCTTAATTGGCCGACCTAGTTAATTATGTATTAGGAAAGCTTAACTGTCTGACCTAATGAATTATTGTAAGAAGGTATATATGAATGACAATTTCTTGTAGAGAAGAGTGAGGGAAATATAAGGGCAAAGAGGTGTGGAAGCTGTGAAACTTGTTGACTGTTGGATACAAGAAGAGTTGATAATTCAATGGAATTGACCAAGCAAAGACATTTTCTATTAGACAGTTTGCTGGAATGTGTATTTGCTTTATACACTTGATTCAGATAGTGAATCCTTGAGGGTGGCTTTAACCTTCTTTGGGTAGTGTGCCTTGGCAGTGAGCCTACTATTTTCTTTGACTCTTAACAGGGTCTATCTCCTAATAGGGACTGTGTACTGTGATGTTCTAATAAGCTCCTAACAGGGCTAATATCTTTTAAAAGGGATACTATACTCTCAGTACATTATTTGTGGGTGTTAATTCCCACCGGATTTTTACCTTAAACAGGTTTTCCTCGATAACAAATATTGTGTTATGGTGTTGGCATTTACTGTGTTATCATTTACATTTGCAGATTTGGTTTATAAAGTACAAAGTTTAATAATATGGATTACAACTGATTCACCCCCCCCTCTCAATTATCTTGTGGACTGTTATTCCTAACAGAGGATATGTCGAGTCCTTGAGTCTCTCTTCCTAAATTATTTTTAGTGCATGAGGGCGTCCTTGAAAGAGCTTTGATGAGAATCTTGCATCCTCACTTCTCTTCTATCGCAGCCACGTACTGTGCTATATTGGCCCGACTCCAGTGTTTGTTTCTCCTAACAGTAAAATTCTTGTTTCCAACTGATTCAGTTGATGCATACTTGGATTAGTTGATTCAGAAAGCAATTTAAGTAAATTTGTGTGACTCTTAGGAAAGAAAATTTTGGTGGGTCCATGGTTAGAGGATAGACAGTGAGGTATTGACGTGCGGCGGTAAAGACTAGTCGGGTAGCGATCCAAGGAGGTGGACATAATGATAGGTGGCAGGCTCTAGCATGATCACGTGATCCAAGTCACAAGAAAAGAAAATCTTCACGCAATTGCACCTAAGTGAAATGTGGAGGGGGCTAGCCAGATAGATTGGTGATGTGGCATATGTCCTGATGAATCAGAGCATTCCATATGGAAGCTGATTAATTAATGATGATGCACAGAAATGATACATGGCAGACCAACAAAGGATGTCAAATCGTAATGTCACGAGGTTAAGCTCTAGTTAGGAAAGTTGCTTACGAAGTGCGGTAACCTGCTACATGTCCATGATTATAAAGGATAAGGGAAGTCAGACGCAATCCTAGGGCAGAGATGACAAATGAATAGATCCATGGACTTTTCAATTTCTTTTGTGTGGTAGGAATGTGTTAGAATAGGTAAAACCCTATTCTCCCAAGAACAACTGCATGCATAACCCTGTCACATGGAAGAAGCAAAGTACAGAAGACAGGAAAAACTATGGAGGCCAAAAATCCAGAGGAGACATCATATGCACAAGAAAACAATATATGAACAATATGTTTCAAGATATTACAATGAGATGTGAAAACTCCTTATGAAAAACAAAGATGTGAATCCTTATAAAAGGAATCACGAAACCCTAAAGAATAATAAGATTCCTAAGTTTAACTTAAGCGTAGAGTATAATAGACTAATAATTAAATAAATAAATTATTAGCTATAATATGACAACTCTAACACCCCCCCTTAAGTGTAACTTAGGGAGAAGCTAAAAAGCTAAAGACTAAAAGATGCATGAAAACAAAATGCATGAAAGGAACTATGGGTCCCGGCAACTAGGCCTAATCAGGTACCCAAGTATAAGAAGTAAACTAGATGAAGGAAACTAAGCCTCCAATCTAGGGAAAGTCCCAAAGGGTGGAACAAGAAAAAACAAGAAGCATCTCCAAAGCATGAAGCTATAAACACTGTCAGAAGTAACTGTTGGAACCCCCACTGAAAAAGTGCATGACCAGGTAGAGAAGACAAAGTTTGAAGAGCTGATCAATCAAACCCGGGAAGCAATAGAACCAACAGGAGAACCCCCCTCATAATGCTAAACAGGGAGAGGTGACAGGAACACTGAAATGCAATGCTAGAACCATCTGTAGGAAGAAGAATCAGGAACACCAACAGTGCAACAAAAGTACAAGCACAGGATAAAGGGTGGTGTCACCGACACACAACATGGGCTAATGTCATGGAAGGTACGCTCACTTGACAAAGGTGGATGAGCACAAAAAGGAAAAACATCATAACCGCCCATGACACTTTATAACTGAGTGCGAGTATAAAAAATACACAAGGTGCTCGAAATCCTAGCTATGCAAAAGTAGGCACTTTATCTCAGTGCATTTACAGAAAAGAGAATGCTACAGAAGAGAAGCATACAATGCTCAGAAGTCAGAAAGAAGAGTGAGCCAGAAGAACAAAAGAAGAGATCCCAGGACCTGTAGAACCCAAGTAATCTGCCAGAGTGTGAAAGAGAAAAACTCAGAGGAGAAAGAACTGGGAGCAAAATCTAGAAAAAAGACCCCTGCAACTGAAAAGCTCACTGAACCAGCTTTCCGAAAATATTTGGTTTGCCAAAAATAGAGTCCGGATGAGCAAGATATGGCTCCCGGAAGGCAAAACCAAACATCAGACTTTGACAGCAAAAAACACTATCAAAATGGTAGAACCCAAAACCCCAACCTCCATCATCAGAAAGAGCTTGGAAAGAGCTTTCCAACGATATAAAGAAGTCATAAAAATACCTATGTATGCTCCAAATAGAGAAAAAACAGTGAGGGAGGGTCAAAAAGCTCCAAAAATTTCTCAAAAATGGGTGCCAGTTTTTCTGGGTGCACGGATTCTGAAAACGCCAAAAAATTGAAAATTTCCAAAAAAACCCCTTGCGGCACCAAAAACCACCCACTAAGCAGTCAAAACCACCTGTGTAGAAAAAAACCATCTTCGTACCTTCTGCACTCAAATCTCAGCGTCTCGAACCTCGAAAAGCGTGCCAGGTTCGTACGACCCTCTTTCCATAAAAATTGCCACAGCTTGCTCCGGTACCCAAAGGTGGTCAAATTTTATATCAAAATTTGTCTGAACGATCCTTTGAATCCATTGGTGAGTTCAGTTTCAGCCCAAAATGTGTCCAATAAAAAAATTTCCCTAGATCCAATAAAAAACTCTTCAAAAACTTGAAACCCTTAACCTCAAAACCTGCTTCAAAAACACCAGAATGGGCAGCAGCAGGGGAGCTCTGATACAATGTTAGAATAGGTAAAACCCTATTCTCCCAAGAACACCTACATGCATAACCCTGTCACATGGAAGAAGCAAAGTACAGAAGACAGGAAAAACTATGGAGGCCAAAAAGCCAGAGGTGACATCATATGCACAAGAAAACAATATATTAACAATATGTTTCAAGATATTACAATGAGATGTGAAAACTCCTTATGAAAAACAAAGATGTGAATCCTTATAAAAGGAATCACAAAACCCTAAAGAATAATAAGATGCCTAAATTTAACTTAAGCGTAGAGTATAATAGACTAATAATTAAATAAATAAATTATTAGCTATAATATGACAACTCTAATAGAATGGTCATATGACAGTCAAAGCATTTTTTACCAAAGTTGTTAATATTTTATGACTATTAACCGTATGTTGTTTAAAGACATGTTGCCAGAAATGGATAGCAAGTTAGATTGCCATAAATGAATAAGTATGTCAGGGAAATCCTGTTACAAGACCAATTTGATAAGACCCGCACGAGAAACAAAAAATATTCAACATATTTGAATTTGTATAGCATCATGGTGTTTTTAGTAAAAGCTGTAATAGAATATGGCATGCCTCTGATTGCTCATTTATTTACGCTTGCAGTTACAGACATTTAAAGGTAATTGTCAAAGTACATTCTATACAAGTGGACAAGGATTTAGAAGTTATAAATATAACCATTCCATGGCCTATTTTCCTAGATGTTACTGAAAATGGATATTGTTAAAGATAAGCAGTGTCTCTGGATACAAATTCAAAAAAAGTATTGGGACTGATTCTATGAGGAGAATGCATCATTTCTAAAGAGATATTAAATTGAAATGGGTTTATAAAGAGGTATTAAAAGGAGGATTGACTTGCAAACTCATAAATCATTCGAGCTTCACCTTTTTTATACCCTTTGACTCAAATATACTGGTTCATTGGCTGGAGAAGAGAATGAGGAGATTTTGAGTCCTTAGGTCTCTCTTCCTGAATTATTTTTAGTGCTTGAAGGTGTCCTTGAAAGAGCTTTGATGATAATCTTGCATCCTTGTTTCTCTTCTATCGCAACCACGTACTATGCTATATTGGCCAGACTCTGGTGTTTGTTTCTCCTAACAGTAATATTCTTGTTGCCAACTAATTCAGTTGATGCATACTTGAATTAGTTAGGGGAGAAACATATCCTATATGGAAATATTTTTACTTCCTTTGTCAAGCATATAAAAATCTTTTAAATTGTGTAGGTAGGAAGTGCAATGGATCGGTTATGGTTGAAAGCTGAATTATTTGTTTTCTTTTGGTCAATTTTTCATATGGTTTAAAATTGTAACAAATCTTTGTTTTTTCTGTCTTGAAGCTTGGTGGCCCCCTTGTCTTATAAAATGGGATTTTAGGGCCTTAAAGAGAGGTTCCAATTTGATGGTCTCAGTAGAAAGTCTTAGCCTAGAATGAATAACACTGTAATTTTCCTGAGAGCAATTTAAGTGAATCTGTGTGACTCTTATGAACTTCCTCCTGGAGTCTGAAAGTTGTATGGTATGACATAGATAGAAAAGGATTTTATTGGTATATAGTGCTAGCTCAGATCTCTCAATTGTATAATGGTGTTATGTCTTGAATGAACAAAATCATGAGTTTTATCCATTATGTGCATTGTTGTAATGTTTGTAGTTTTTGTTTCATGCTTTAATGCAAATGATCAATTAAATGTTTGATTAAGATTACAGATTTGACATGGTTATATAGGGATTATGGTAAGTAGACTGGGATGGGGTTTTTTTGAATGGATATTGTAAGGTGATACCCTTTGATCATATGCTATGAATAAAACTTTGTTGTAATATGTTTATTACTGATGACTCCGATATCCAAGGGATAAGGCACTAATCTTAGCTTTTGTGGGTCTTACAAAGATATTGTTATTCGGCTTCTTGTTGTTTTTTATTAAGTAAAATAGGTTTTACATGGTGCCTAAAACCAAATACAAAGCTAAAGATCTGAAAGTTTGCCTAGACAAAAAACAACAGAACCAAAAAATGAAATACGTCACCACCAGGGCAACAACTAAAAACAAACTAAACTACTGAAAAGAAAACAACACTAAGGGACAAACAAAATATCTAGGGAACACAATCAGGATATGTTCCCAAGAAAAATAGCCACTTTAGACCCGAGGATCTCCATCTTTGCAACAGATTCCTTTGTCTTCTGGAGATCATTCAAAGTATCATTCTCTTTCTTCTTCTTAGAACTGGCCCTAGTCCTCTTTCCAGGTCCCTCTTTAGGCTTCAGCTCTTTTTCCTCACTAGTTTTGGACACATCTATTCCCTCAAGTTTTTCTTCCATTTTTTGAATGAGACTCTTGATATGCTCATTGGAGGCTTTCAAGATGTTGAAGCTCTACTCTACAATGCTTTTAAGAGTCACCTCAAACCTCAACATTTTTCCTCCTTCTTTCAGACCCTGGTATTTAGACTCTTCTGATCTTCAACAGTGCTATCATCATTGATGTTGTCTATCCCTTTTTCTCTATTCTTGAACTCCTCCACTTCATGAAATAACCACTTGACATACCTGTAGTTGTCCAGCATGCTATTCCTGGCATTGTTGAGAAGGTCGAGCTCCATTTCCCTTAAATTATCATTGAGAACCACCATAGCCAGGTCAATCAGCTCCTCTAGCTTTATCCTTCCATCTTCACCTTCGATAACTTTGGGATTAATGACTTCCCTGGTTATCCCCATTTTGGTAGTCTTAACATCAAATTTGTGCCAAACCGTCTTCCTCCCCTGCGCAGACATAAAGCAACAATAATTGTTGTCCTGCCCCTTCTCTTTCATCGAGATGTGGAGTTCGGAGAACTAGGGAGAAGGGTTTTCTTGGTTAGTTCCATCATGCTCCTTTTGGATTCTATCCTTTTCCTTGTTCCCAAAGCCAGGGGTATTTCTGTGAATCTGGTCATCGGGAGTCTTCCAGCTTGGGCTTTCTTCCTTGTTATTGCTCTTTTTGTTTGGTACTTCACAGTAGTGTTCTCCCTTTTCTTTTTTCCTTTTCCACTGGAAATCTCTTCCTTATCATTAGTTTTCATCCCTTCCTCATTATTGTTATACTCCTCCTCAGAAGATATCACAGTAGTAGTATGTTTCTTGGAAGGGGTCACTGTTTTGTCTTTTTTGATAGTATGAATACTGGCAGTTCTCTTCTTAGAGGAGGAGCCCAGATTCTTCTTCTTAATGTCACAATATTCCTGACCCTCAGAGTGAAAACCCTCACTATCTTTAGTCTCCGAGGGGACATAATCAGAGCCAGAGACATCCATTTTGTCATCTTTATCAGTGACCTCCTTCCCCATAATTTGGGCTTTAAAGTACTCATAAATGAGAAGTAAAAGCCCCTCATAAAGAGCAGGATTTGCAATAGTCTTATCCCTATAAACCTTAATGTTTTCATTAATAGAATCATATAAGTATAATGGTATAGAAACATGCATACCATGTCTAAAGTGGTTCATGAGGACAAAGTGATAGGTTTTGATCCTATCGAACCCAGTGTCCAACGTGACATAAGAGATGATAGCCTTCAGGATGAATCTCCACAACATTTTGATCCCTTCTGGAAGGTAATAAGTCCCAACTTTGACGAGAGCTTTCTTCTCTTCCTTGTTCCTCACGAAGTCGCTGATCGCAGAGTCCAAAATTTTACGATCCCTGTAAAATTTCTTACCCACAACGGGGATTCCAATAATAGTGGAGATAACCTCCTTTGTGACCATAAAATTTCTCCCATCAATCACCACACTGCCCTCATCCCAGCTTTTCACAAACATTTTGGTTACCGACGACTTCCCACCATGAATCCTTTCGATAAAAGTTAAAATTCCACCTTGTTGGAGATAATTCCAAACCTTAGTTTGTTTCCTCCAATTGGCTTCTTGTTGTTACTTGCTGCAACAAAATTGATTAAATCATGAATACCTTTACTTCTGTTTTAGGTTGATAAATTATTTCATCTCATGCTACAAACAAGGTTGATGTTCAATGATAATTAGTCATTATCTAGTATTTCTCGGTTATATTGAGCCTTGTATGAGATTTCTTCTTATATTAATGTTAGTAACAGTTCAGTTTGTACTCAAAAGGTATTAAAGGGAGTCCCCCCTTGGTATTGTAGAACCTGAAGTGTAGAGGGATAATTTAGTGTCCCTGTTAGCCAGTCCTCTTAGAGATTTTGAACATTGCAGTTGGATACTCTATAGAATGCATTAAAGGGTGCACTGGTAGCTTTGTAAGTGTAAAACCTTTTCAAAAACCAACACCTTCTTCAGGAAGTAGGCTTATGGAAATGATCCTTTCTTGTAATACACCTTAACTAGTGTTCATATATTTAAGAATAATATTCTTTGTGGTTTTTCCCTATACAAGATTTTCCACGTAAATTTATTATTTAATGTGTTTGTGGTTGTTGTGATTTTCATGTTCATATCTTTCAATGATTAAAAGTTTAAAGTTTGGTGGAACTGATTAAATATTTTCAAAGTTACAATTTGCAAAATTCATCCCCACTCTCAGTTGTCTTTCACATTCAATAATTGGTATCAGATTTGTTGTTCCTTATATAAGAGATTGTAGACATCAAAAAATGTCTTAATCGCTCTATTAGTTAAATTATTAATTTAACTAATTCACTTAGCCTTTTAAAATTAAATAAATTTTATTTATTTAATTTTAAGCCCTTTTCCTCTATTATTTAA
>MU225054.1:118569-130432 GCA_018584345.1 Thuja plicata
GCTCATCGGAGGTTGTAGTGAAAATGTAGTTGTATTTCAAGTTTCTTGCATGCTTTTAATATTTGATATATCTTGTATATGCATGTTTTGACTTGCTGTGCAGCTACAGGTATTTTCATTGCATACAGAGATTAACCACTTAAGGAGATCTTGATGGTGCACAAAATGACATTACCTACATTTGATGGATCTGACTATGCTTACTAGAAAGTTCAGATGTGAGGACACTTCCTCTCTCTTAGTTATAAGACCTAAAGGTTGTTGAAAATAATTATGTGAAACTAGCAAATGGCGTGAATACTTTAGATGAAATTGAAGCTTATGAAGACAATGAAAGGGAAAGGTATGCAATTACAGTTCCTTATCAAAAGTTATATTAACTAAAGTAATATCTTTGGAGACTAGTCATGATGTTTGGGAAAATTTAAGAAGTTGCTATGAAGGAAATGATATAGTCAAACAAGATAAGCTACAGAATGTTGAATCCAAGTACGCAAGCTTGTAGATGGAAGATGATGATAATATAACTACTTTTCTAAAGAATATTAATGATGTGGTGAATGAGATCATAAGTATTGGTGGAAATCTAGAATAAAATGTTGTACAAAAGGTAATCAAAACTCTTACCAAACCCTATAGTTCTAAAGTTTCTACTATAGAAGAATCATAAAATTTGAATTATTATACCAAAGAACATATGTATGGAACTTTACTTTCTTTTGAGATGAGATAATTTAGCACTACCAACATAAGGACAAAAACTACATTTAAGGCTACCAAATAGAGAAAGGATGAAGACTTAGAAGAATAAATCTTTGATGAGATTGAGGCAAACTTTGTGAGAAGAATGAAGAAAGGAACCAATAAATACAGAGTTAAGTTACCCTTTAAATGTTCCAGTTGTAGAAATAAGGGCTATTATGTTTCTAGGTATGTTGACAAAATTTCAAATCAAAAGAATAAGGAGAGAAAAGGAAAGTTTAATAGGAAATCCTACTATGTCAGAGAAGATGCTAGTATTTATGATGATAAATCAGATTATGAAGAAGATGATCAATGTTTATTTCTATCAATTAAATAAGAATATGTTCCTACTATTCCTAACAAGACTCTGGAAGTGAATACCAAGGTTGCAAATACTATAACTTCTCCTTTACATGTTACAAGAGATAGAGATGAATGGTTTATTAATAGTGGATGTTATAATTACATGAATGATAATAAAAGTAAGTTTGTAAAAATTGAAAGGTATGATGGAGGTGTAGTTAGATTTGGAGGTGATGAAGCAACTAAGATAGTTGAAATTGGTTCTATCAATTTAGATGGCAAGAATAATGTTGAAAATGTGTACTACGTGATGGGCTTGAATCATGATATCTTGAGTGTTGGGCAGATGTGCAAAAAAGGATATAACCTTTCTTTCAATGAAGATTAATATGAGATAAGAAAGAAATATAGAACTATGATTGTTTTTGGAAAGAAAACTGGAGGAAATATACATACTAGTTGAAGATGGCTAATGGATACTACCTAATGTATTAGATCAATGAGAGTTGACTATATCATTGGAGGATGTGTCATATCAATTTAGATTAGTGCAATATAAGTTGTGAGAGATTTTCCAAGGCTCACAAGACCTACAAACAATGTTTGAAAAGAATATCAAGTTGGGAAACAAACAAGAACAACCTTCAATGGAAAGGAAATAATTACTACTAGAGTGTTGGAGTTAGTGCACATAGATTGGTGTGGTCCTACCAGAATAAGGAGTCAACAAGGTGACATATACTTTATGCTTTTAATTGGTGATTACTCTAGAATGACATAGGTTACATTTCTAAGTGAAAAATTAGAATCTTTAGAGAAATTTAAGATATCCAAGGCTATAGTTGAATGAGGAAGATAGAATAGTAAAATGTTTAAGATCTATCAAAGGAGGAGAATTTACTTCTGAAGAGTTTAACACTTTTTTGTGAGAATCACGGGATTAGGAGACATATATCTACTTCTAGTACATCCTAGAAGAATGGTGTGGTTGAAAGAATGAACAAAATAATTAAAGAAGTAGCTAGAACAATGATAAAGGAAGCCAATCTACCAAAAATCTATTGGAAAGAAGCAATACTAACTATAGTGTACACACTAAACATAGTTCATATCAAGAATAATCTTGGGAAGACAACTTATGAGGTATGATATGGAAGAACATCTTTTGTAAAGTATGTCAGAGTTTCTATAAGCAATTGTTATATCATAAGAGATGAATAAAACCTTGGAAAGTTTGATTCTAGAGCTAATGAAGGCATATTCCTTGGGTATTCTACTAAAATAAAAGGTTATAGATGCTAAAACAATAGGCTGAGAAGAACAGTTAAAATTACAAATGTGAAAGTTGATGAAGACATTCCAAAGAACATGGAAATAGAAGTTAGATATGAACCAAATGAATAATTTGGAAAATAGGAGTAAGAGAAGAATGAAAAAATGAAGAACAAAATAATGTTGAGGTTCCTCCAGAAACTACTCCTAAGACCCTATATATGTGCAGAGGAATCACTTAGAAAATCATATTAGTGGAGATAAGAATAGATGTGTCATTACAATAAGTAAAGAAATTGAACATGTTAATCTATTCTTAATCTTATAAATTGAACCAAAGAATATAAAAGAGGCATGCAGTGACCAAAGTTGGATGAAAGCTATGCTAGAAGAACTAGATCAAATAATGAAGAATCAGACTTGGGAATTGGTCCCAAGATTGTCATACAAAAATGTAATTGGAAAAAAATGGGTATTCTGGGACAAGTTGGATTAAGATGGAAATGTACAAAGAATAAGGATAAACTTGTATGAAAAGTATACACACCGGTGGAAGGAATTGACTTTGAGAAGACTTATACTCTTGTGGCAAGAATGAAGGTGATTAGAATGCTTCTGGATTTTGTAGCACACAAGGACTTTAAGGTATGTCACATGGATGTGAAATCTACAATTCTAAATAGAGAACTAAAGGAAGAGGTATACATATGACAACTAGAAGGCTTCAAGCTATCAGATGATCTAGACATGGTCTACAAGTAGAAGAAATTATATGGGATAAAGCAAACTCCCAGAGCTTGGTATACAAGACTTGACAAGTATTTGTTGAAGAAAGGATTTAAAAAAGGTTTGGATAATAACAATATCTACTTTAAGGTTTAATTAAATGATATTACGATTATAGTTGTGTATGTGGATGAAATTATTGTTGTCACTAATGATTGCACCCTTATGCCAAACTCAAAAGCTCAGAAATTTTGTGCAACATGGAATGATCTTCATGCATGTGGGTTGCCTATTATGAAGACCAACTTCTAGATTATAGGGTTGGTTCAATTTTTATCACCCAAAACTAACTACCTTCTTGGGAAAAGGAGAAGGATATTTCTTTGAAATGAAACCTATCCTAGGAGGTGATGCACCAAACATTCTTAGTTCTTCTTTCTTTTACAAACTCACAATGCTTTTCAATAAATAGGCCCTAGTCTTTCACAACTCAACTAAGCATGTAATACATCATTGTTTCATGAGAAAGGACTGATTCTAGAGCCTATTTGAAAGAAAATAACCTATTTTCACAACTCCAAACTACCAAAACTAGCTATCACAATCTATGACTTGCATTAATCATGCATATGCTTGAATCAATACTATTTGAATGAGACAACATCAAAGGATTCTAGAATGAAACACCATCAAATCATTTATGAATTACAACACAAGTATTAGGAAGGAGAACTGTTGCTTTTTTCATTGAAAATAAATAAATATGCTATTACAAGTAAGAAAACTTTGAGTTACAATGACTTATTCTTCTTGTTGTGTGCAAGAAGCCAAGAAGGGATAACTAAAAAGAAAAGAGAAAATAGAAGGCCTTATAAAAATGAATCCTAATCCTAATTGAAAGATGGAACAAGAACTAAATTGTGGTCTATGAATTGAAAGGTCTCCTAGAAATTTACAAGAATTGATGCTCTATCCTTGAATGTTGCTTCGTAATGCATGTAATATCTCTCTGGGTTGTACAATGGAATAAAGCCCCTAAAAAGGGGTTAGAACTAAAGTAACCTTTTTTTATGGCCTCAAAAGTTGCCTCAACTATTGCTTGACCATTGTGGGGTCTTGAACTGAACCAAGATTTCTCTATTTTCCTTGAAAATTCCACCTTTTAACATCTCAAACTTCTCTTGATGCACACTTTAGTTTTTTTATCTACATTCTTTGTCTAACCTTGATATGATTTAATTGATCTCTCTATCCCATAACAATGGTATTAATATCATATCTCAACAAATAATCATACATTTATGTGTTTACGACAATCATGTCTTCTATGTTTCATGACAATAGCTATATTTGCTCCTTTGATTATGATCATGTCTTTTGTGTCTGCATCTTCACTATAGACTGCCCCAAGGATAGTGAAACCCACTATTTTGTTGTTACAAAACAACAAAATTCTGCTACTTCCATCATATTGTCCCTTGATCATGCCCTTGAACATCAATTTCATTTGATTAGCCCTCTTCTATAACAGTGTTCTCATAGATTGTATATAAATTCTTCATCATTTGATATCATTACCTTTTAATAACTCTATGCCTAGTAACCTTCACTTCTTTAAACTGATCTGCTCACCTTGCAACAACAATAATCTTCTTTGCCAAAAATGATTGTCTTCTCTTAACAATTGCTCATTTTCTTTATTAACTTAGTAATCTTACTTTTCTATCATGGCGTAAGGATCATACTTTGTACTGCCCTCCCATTAACACTTACAATAATTACTAACATGACAATAACCAAATGCAATAGAAAACATGGAAATAAACCCTTTCATGTTTTGAACCTCTAAACCCAATGCATTAAAGGAAACCATGAGATATCTTAGTGCTTTTATTCTCTATTTTTATTGTTCCTCCTTTAACCTCTTGATGTTCATATATTAATCTTCGCTCAAAAACACAACATAATCATTAATACTTTGTCTTAAAACCAATGATTTTATAAAGAAACGTGTCTCTTCTTCAATCAAACTTGATCCTTCTACATAAAACTCATTGTACATGAATTTATTCGTTACTCGTTTCTTTGAATCTACTATTAACTCTTTGAAACATGTTGTTCTTTTCCTTAAAATGTGCATTCTCATTACTAAAACTCCTCTTGGCAGTCATGGATGGATGAAATGTGGATATAGTGTATTTTTCTTCTTTCACTCTAGCTCAAACTTAAACTACCTCGATAGGTTAAGTCAAGGAAAGAATTTTTTTCTTTTTTCCCCTCCATTACCTTTCAATGTGATATTCTATTTTAATGCTTTTTGGAGCTTAAAAAAAATCACTGTTAACCCCCCCACCCCTTTTTTTAAAATTTTATAAATGCTCATTTTGACAAAATAGACCAAAGGTATTTAAAAATGAAAGAATTAACACATGTAAGTGCACCAAACCCATTTAATGAGACTTAGAAATATAGAAATATCTTAATCTCGTGTTTGACCATGAAGTGAAAAATTAAAAAATTAAGGATCAGTGTCCTTGTGTATCTATTGGGCATAAGAGTAAATACATAGATGAGAAACCTTAGATCTGTTGAAGACAATTATTCAATTGTGTATTTTTATTGATGTATACACAAATGTATATCTAAACTAAGCACAATAAGTGTATGCCGAGCTCTCTTGGGCATTGAAGAAGACTCCAATATCAACCAAAGTGATTTTCAGTTCTAATCGAGTTCACTCGGGCATTTCAGTAATGGCCGAGCATTAAAGGATTACAATGTTAATCGAGTTATGCATTTAGTGTCAGCTGACTAACAAAAGTTTACACTTTATGTTTAATTGGTTATATGTAGCCGACAGACTTAAGTTTTATTATTTATTTGTAAGGTTATTCAAGACGACTTGACAAGGCCTATCATATATATACAAGGTCAAGTTTGGATTGAATGAGTGAGAAGTGGTAGAGTTTTGATATGAAGATTGAAGGAAAAATAAGATAGGATTCTGATTAAGGATAGAATATCCAGACCGATATACAATAGAATATTCGATCAGTGAGGATCCAGTTTAAAGCCATAGTAGAGATCTGAATCAACAAAGACAATTGCTTCTTCAAACAGGTCAATTCATTGTTACTCTCTAACAATTGTAGGACTGATCCAAATCTCTTTATAGTGTAGACTTAATAGTCTTTCATAAATCCTCTCACAAGGTGGCATTTCTACATTGAAGTGTTTGAAGACCTCTAACAAGACCACTCCTAAAAGGGTGATTAAATCCTCTAACAGGGTCACACCTAATAGTGTATTTTGTAACCTTTAACAGGGTTGGCTCCTAATAGGGCTCACTTTAGAAGAGTGAAAAACAATAACTAGTTGCAATTGGTGGTTTTCCCAAATTGGGTTTCCATGTTAAATCTTGGTGTCATATGTGTACATGTTATTTTCTTTATAATTTATGTTTCTACACTTAATCACTAAAGGCTAATCACAGTTAATATCTTAAGATTGCTTTATTCACCGAGTAACATCAGAATATCTTTGTTAACTAAGTAACAATGATAAGTTTGGTTAATACATCTAAGGGACTTGGATTTGTTTTTGTGGTAATTGATTCACCCCATCCCTCTCAGTTACTCAACTCATTTCCAACAATATCATACCTCTATATGTTGTTAGAAGAATTAAACAACAACAAACCATTAACCTACTAGACTAAAACCTATCCACAAGCACTTAGGGAAACTCAAAAGGAAACCAAAACAAAACTACTCTACCCTATATAACTAGGTAAATAGCTAGTGACTTTAGACAAACCATTCACTGGTTGACTTAAATAGATGCCCTTTATTTTCAACATACAATGCTTTATATTATCTTGAATGATTCCGAAAGAGATATATAATGGATAAAATCCAATAAATAGCTGCAAAATTTCTTCAAAAACACAAGCAAACTCACTTACTTCTCCTTGTTGTCCATGCACATGACTAGTTTGAAAGATATTAGTGAATTTCCTTTGCTATTATTCTCCTACAACCTCATGCTCAACTTCAACTTCTTCAAGATCTTCATGCTTAGGTAAATCTTTTATTTGTGGTGCTTTGTTGTCCTCTATTCTAGCCAGATGTCTTATAGGACAACCTCTTGAAGAAGCAAAAGTTGGAACTCCAAGACTAACCTCTTTTTGATTGATTTCTTTCTTGAACTAATCTTCTTGGTTTAGAACCTTTTCTTCATCCCTATGAACCATTTCTGTAGGAAGTGTCAATCTATCATCAAACTTGAAACAAAAAACTTCTATAATGATGGAAAAATATTCTATATCCTCCATTTCTTCTCTCAAGCCAACATTGCCTTCTTTTGTTTCATCAAAGATTAACACCATGTCTAAATGATTCATATCCTCTTTCTTTTCATCATTAACAACCATCATTTATTCTTCATCCTACTGTCCTAATTGAGTACAAACTATAATTACTTGTAGCATTTATTTTGCATCTTAAAATTCATGCACAAGTGTATTGCTAGCAAAAGATTCTTCTTCTATATCACAAAACTCCCTATTTTTCTTACTAGCACAACTCTCTATAGTAGACTCATTTGGTAAATGAATTTGGGGAGCTTGTAAGCTTAATTTAAATACAATGATATTTTCTAAAGGTTTCTCTTAAGATATTATAAGTTGAACTTGTTCAAGTATAGGCTCTTGTAATGAAGGTGGTCTTATAAAACTAGGAATACAAAATTTGGAAGACTCAAGAGGCTTACCTTGCATGAAGTGCATGAAGCTTGGAAAATTACACTCAAGAGTTGATTGTTCTTATAGTTGTACTTGGGAAAGAAGATGTCTATATGTTCTTCTTTTGTAGCTATCTCCCTATCAAGATTCTCCTTATGTTGCCTTTTTGTGCCTCCCAAGAGGCTTGATAAGCCCATCCATCCTGCTGCAAATTCAACTCTTCCTGCCTTTTGATATCATCCATCTGCTAGTACTTGTCTTTTCGAAACTAGAAGATATTTTTGTAGATCCTTTAGGTGTGTATGAATCTTGTCTCCAAAGGCTTAAATAACTAATTTACACACCAAAAATAAAAAATGTGGGGAAAATATTAGATTGAAATAGTCCAAAGAGTCCCACCAGGTGTGCCAAAAACTATTGTCACAGAGGATTATGCCCTTATGCCAAAATTGAAAGCTCAATAATCCTGTGTAACATGGAATGGTCTTTAGAATAGGAAGCCCATGTGCATGAAGATCATTCCATGTTGCACAAAATTTCTGAGCTTTTGAGTTTGGCATACATGCATAATTCTTCGTGACAACAATTATCTTTGGAGGAACTGATGTTATGTGTAATAAATTTACTAATGAAATAAAAAAAGAGTTTGAGATGTCCATGATCGGGGAAATGAATTTCTTTCTGGGCTTAGAATTTAATAAAAAAAAGTAAAGATATCTTTATTTCACAATCAAAATATGTCAAAGATATTTTAAAGAAGTTTGGAATGGAAAATGCCAAACCAATGTGTACTCCTATGGTTACTGGCTATAATTTGAATAAGGATGTGGAATATCTTAAGGATGATGAGAGAAAATATAGATAAATTATTGGAGGATTGTTATACATGACTGCTACTAGACTAGATTTCATGAATGTTGTTTGTCTTGTAGCCATATTTTAGCAAGATCCTCACGTTGTTGTGGTAAAAAGACTTTTTAGATACTTGAAAGGAATAAGACTTTGTTCTATGGTATCCCAGAAAATCAGACCCCACTTTGATGTCTTACACTAATATTGATTGGGTTGGATGTGTGTATGACATGAAGAGTACAAGTGGATGTTCAATTTTCCTTAGACCTAGGTTGATCGCTTGGTCAAGTAATAAATAGGACCAATGTCTCTATTTACTGCTACAACATAATATATTGTTGCTACTTCATGTTGCACATAGATACTTGATGTCCTCCCATATACAAATGAAACCTTGGAAAATAAGGAATTTAATCAAGTCAATACCATTCATGTTTGGGGAATGAAACACCTAAAGTAGTTTTCCACCTTCATCAAGATACCCCTCAACCTAAAAACAAACTGGTTATTATTGTGAAAGGTGTTATACAACCCAATAATCATATAGTAGAAAACACTCTTCTACCTCATTCTTCGCAATATGTTGGTAAGGAGTATGACCGTGTTCAATTTTTTTATGATACATTAGCCAAGAACTCCCTTTGGGACTAAATTAAGAATTATGATTTGAGAAGCTTTGAAAAATGTTGTTACATCCTTTCCTACTAAGTTATATGAGGTGACAACTATTCTTGAACCAAAGACAAAAATTGAGTTCCACCAACATGAGTTACCCTCTTTAGAAGTTCAAAACCTATGTCATCCCCTCATGATTGTTGTCCTTATCTATGATAATGCTATAAGACATACTCTGGTTTATAATGGTTTAACTCTTAATGTGTGTGGTGTTGACTTGTTGCATAAAATAAAAGTGGGTACTTCTCTTATTCAACCTAATTCTACTCCTATTTATGGTTTTGATAATATTGATAAACTAACATAAGGAATAATCTCTTTTCCTCTTTAGATAGGACCTTCCATTTTACCCACACTTATCCATGTCATTCCCAATACTCTCACATACAACCTTCTTCTAGGTAGACCTTGGCTGCATGCTATGTAGGTTGTCCCTTCTACTCTTCATTGCAAAAGTCAAATTTATCTACGATAATGTATTATTTACTATAAAAATTGATGAAAAACTACATATCCGATATCAATCTCGTCAAATTTATTCAATTATATGCCCAATACAAACACAATCTCCTCCTAAAGAGGATGAAGTTAGGGATCATAAGATTTCACACCCACCTTTCATAACAAAAATAAAATCCCTAAATTTGAGACTCAAACTTCTTATTTAAACATATTTATGGATGTTGATCGGGCCTCTTGTAATTTCAATCCTCTTCAACTTAAGAGTGATCATTGTCCTCCAAACATTTTAATTTTTAATCTTAATAATTACAATGAACATGGTTTAGGATGTGTGCAACAAAGCATCAAGATTAATGATAAATCTACATCACACTTTTCCAAAGAAGGTCTAGGTTTCCAATCTCCCCCTATGTCCCATCAATCTATAAATTCTTCTCCTAATTTTTCATCACAATAAGAGAATATTGTGTTTGATTTTTTTAAGCAAACTTAATTACTTTTACTTTGAAAAACAAATAACAAAATAGTAGACAAAAAAAGACAATCCTTCTATTTGTATGTATCGTCAAATTCGTGGCCCTAAAATTAATGAATGCCATGATTTGGAGTGTAAAATTTAAGAATTGATTGATTGTGGTATGATTCAAATGATAAATAAAAATGAATGGCTCATTTGGTCATGATCATTCTAAATAACATCTACGTTCCTATTATGTTGCTCCACACTATGTGACATTATGCACCTATCCTTTGGGGGATCATTATCATTCATGGTGGTTCAATTTTAGGTGCAATCATACTTCGTGAATAACCTAATAGTCTTTCTTATTCTTGTTTCCATGTATGGGGGTCAAGGGTAATGTTTCAATCTCCTACCTTTCTTAAAGACCAATTTTATCCCTTTGTTGAGTTGTCTTTTATAACATGATAACCTTTCTTACATGGAACCAATATTTGTTTCTTGCATTTCACTGATTTTTATATGTTCTTGTAATAGACATTTTAAACTCTTGCTCAACATTTTAAAAATTGTTCTTGGCTGCGGAGGAGCCTCTTAGACCTGCTATAGGGTTTGAGACTCCTATGGCTCTAGTTGGGGGTGGTGCACTAGGCGCTACATTGTCAGGTTTTGCTCTTCTCCTTGATTATATACGGGTTTTGGTGTTTGCAGAGGGTGTGCCTGGTTCTAGTAGTGGTAATGTGGTGGCACTTGTTGGGCCAAGTGATTTTGCACCTAGACACTCTTTGGGATGACCTGGGTCTACTAGGCCTCTTGCTAATGGGAAAAGCTTTGCTAGAGTTGCTAGATCTACTATTGTTGTTCCTCCCAAGGAAAAAATCTGACCTTTGGCTTATGCCAAGACCTCCCCTATGGTGGTCTATGGCTTTTATGTGGTGGATAATGTGGACTAGTACTACCAACGTTGTGGGTTGGTTTTTAGATTTGCTAGTTTTTGACCTTCTCTACCAATCTTGCTTCGTTGGGTGATAGATTCTTAGAGACCTCTGGTTTCAGGTGACATTGAACTTTTCCCTTGTGATAAGGGATTTCTTATTCCTATTTTTCTTTCCCTCAAGGAATGAGAGTTGTTGATGCCCAAGTTGTGGGCTTGGAGGATTCACTCTCTTTTGACCAAACCTTGGATAGTCTCCTTCAACCCTTTCACTGAACTACTCAGTGTGCGTCTAGTATGGGTTTGTCTCCCCTATCTCCCTCTTTATTTTTGGGTAAATTCTTGCTTTGAGGGCATTGACAACTCTATTGTCCATTTTCTAAAGGTGGATGATACCAATGACTGCCATGGGTCTCTCTACCTTTACACTCATTTTGGTTGACATTGATATATCCACATTTCTTCTTGGAGATGTGGTTCTCATGGTGGGGGATAGGCCATAGACTCAATTGGTGGATTAGGAGGGAAAATGGTGGGGGATTTTGATGTTGTTGGTGTAACACCCCCAAATTGGCATCTTGCAACCCTAACCAATTTTGTTGCATTTGTCATTCTTCTGAATCATCAAAGTCCTATTGTACTAGGCAATTCTGAGTTTTGACTGACTCTACTCGACCTGAGTGTCAAATGTAGA
>MU225054.1:130515-168869 GCA_018584345.1 Thuja plicata
TTTAATTAAATTAAATTCACCCCTTTTAGCTAAAACACATAAAAATGAATTAAATAATATTTAATTATTAAATAAATATCCTCATTTCAAAAATTGAATTTAATTATTCAGATAATTGAGAAAAACATATCTACGAGGTCATAATTTATTTATTTAATTAAATATTCTCTCAAAAATCTTCTCCCATGTTCAAAAATAGAAGTTTTGAATTAATTGTGCTTTAAAGAGAAAGAAAACAATTAAAATAAGAAAAGAAAATAGTTAAAACAAAGAGAAAACAATTCATTGTTTTCTTTTAAAGAAAGTTTTCTATTTTTGAACTGGCTTTTCTATCTGTTTTATTTCAAAAAGGAAACTTTCTATTCTGAGCAGGCTCTCAATCTATAAAAGAGCTCCCATTTCTCATTCAAAGCCCAATATTTTTTATGCATTGTTAGAATAAAGAATTGCTGCTTCATTTTAACTCATAATCTCATTTACATTTAGCTATCATTTGCAATAGAATAGCTTCATTTTCTTAGAATAATTTCATATTTCTTATCATGTCTTAGCTTAAATTCATTTAGATTAATCTTGCATCTTTCAATTTTTAGATTAATCTTGCATTACATTACATCATATTCATGGAGAAAAATCCTTCATTCTTAGATTGGTCTATGGTTGTGAGATTCTCGTTCTGAGAGCTATTCGAAACCCCATCTAGATAGAAGGCAACAGGTCAAATCATACATGCATGCAAGATGAATAACTCATATTCACTTCTGTATGTGTCTGATGAACAAGGACTATGTTGAAGTGTATGGTTAAATAACAAGGCCAAATTTAACATATACATTTCTGGTGCCCACCGTGGGGCTCAAAAATTTACTTTATGGCCTCATTTTTTTACACTTTTTGATCAATTCTGGTTTTCGTTCGTATGACTCCATAATGAAAGTTCGTGCAAAATTTCTCGTATAGCCACGTGACGTTTTGCAAGTATATGCATTTCTTCGCGCACTTTGATGCGTTTCTTCGTGCGAACCGTAATACTTCTTCGCACGACATTTGACACTAGTGATTTATAAATTTTAGTTTTTGATATCTCTGTTTCTGTTGATTTATGACCACTAATGGTTTCTGTTTGCCGTTGACTGTGTTTTTCTAGTTTTATCTCTGAAACAGCTTAACAGTGGTTTGCAGGAAGTTGAAATGAAGAAATAAATTACAAACTACTAACGTATCTACTGCAAGATGCTTGTCAAAGACATACGTGTTTTCACAAAACTCTCATGTCTATTTTTAGCAGTTAGAACACACTTCGGTTGGTGCTTAAAATGAATCATTGTCTTGTGTGATTGAAGTGTTTTCTAGTTTGTAATTCCAATAACTATATGAACGTATCCTCTTCCCTCACCTTTATGGATCTTGGGTGTAAGAGAAATTCATATGATTCTTCTAGTGTGGCTACCTCCCAAGAGCTTTAGCAGAGCCAGTGAGAGTGGATGCCCAACCGATAACAGGCTAAAGCCAAGCCCTTCCGAACCGATATATAAAAAGTGCCATTGTGATTAATCTCATAATGGACAGGTGTGAATTTGTTGTGACAACCAAAATCTCCTCCAGTACCCTAGTGGTGCGTTAAAGTCTCGACATCGTTAAGGTGAAAGCCTTGCTTTGAAAGGATTGGGAGAGCCCCCTTAATTAGGAAAATGACTTGATCACAACCACCTGAACGGATTCCCTTACTACAAACTGTTGTTATAGTATCCAAAAAACCCTCTATTTATTGGCGCGGAAGGTCAGAGACCAACTAAGACGGCCCACACTTTTACAGCTCTTAGTAGAGACAACAACCCTTTGGGAAGCAATTCCTTTGGGGTTCAAAGCTTGGTGTGCTTGAGAAGTGAGTGCACATGTAAGGAGGAGCCCGTGCCTCCAAGCTTCTAAGTTGTCCGCTATGAGTAGGCGTAGCTGAACTTTGGTTCAAGTGGGGATTCAACAACTACTGCCCTAGCTATCCTAGGATTGTGATGTGTATGTTTTGGTACTACAAACCTTCTGTTTAATGTGTTTTGTGTGGGTGTATCATTTAAACAATCGAAACAAACGTCAAATCACACAAACTGTCAAACTTGAACATGTCCAAAACAATTTATAACTCAAACTATCTGTTAGAAAACAACATGATCTTGTCTCGGGAAACGCAATCTGGTCTTAACTGTCAGTATCTGTAGAGTTTCATTTGTCAAAACTGCCAAGTCTCAAGCGAAATTCTGCCTTCTTTGTGTCATAAATCTGAGAAACTTCGTGCAAGATGCTGGAAATCGTCGCGCGACATTTTGCAATCTTGCTGTCCCTTTTCACCAGTTTGTCACTTTTATTCACCAGTCTGTCATCATATTTCGTGTGTGACTGTATAGTTTTGCACGAGCCTGTGAGAATCTTCGCATGAGAACGTACTTCTTCGCGCGAGTCTGAAGCATTTTGTTGAAACAACGAGCAATTCCTTGTCTGTCCAGTGTACTACTAAATTTGATCTCGGTTTTGGGTCTGTTTATCTGCCTTCTATCTTCACATAGTCTGCAACTTGGTTTCTTGGGTTGAGAATTACGTGATTCTTGCTTAAAATGGTCTTGTCTCATATCTTTTGGTCTATTTCTACTGTTTCGTCATGCCTTGTGTCGCAATAGTCATCTCTTGGCTGTTCTAGCCTCATTTCTGATGATTTGCACCAAGGATACTTCACCTTTTGGCACTTTTTGTGCATGTACTTTGAGACAGTTTCAAGTGTGGTCCTAGTTCACATCCCTTGTACAATCTTTGTCTATGACTGTTACAACTCGAAGTGGAAAAATATTCCCTTCAATCAATCAAGAAGAATCTGTGCTTTCCACACCATTGCCGGCTACATCTAGTGAGGAATCATCTCGATCTCCCTCTCCGGTACATTGACCTTATGTCAAATAATCATTTCCAATGGATTTTAGTCAGGTTCGAAGCCCTTTGTTCCAAGAGGACCCAAATTTTGAAAATACTCAACTTTCTCACACCAAGTCTTTACACATTGAATACTTGCATTCTAGCAAGATGGCAGATCATGACCAATCAGGTGAACATAGCAGAGATGATCTCTCTAAAACCAGGGGTAAATTCCCTTTTCAAGACCCTGACTCCTGAAGGTTGAGCCTCGTTCTAGAGACAGTCTTTTGAAAGATATCAATCTATTAGGTATCAGGGCATTCTAACCCGGATCCCTGAGGATCAAGCTTTGTTTTGGAGATGACCCTCGAAAACTCTACTTGACCAGCATCTCGACAACCTAACCTAGAGTTCGAAGAGTTAATCTCTGTCCTAGAGATGGCACTGAAATCTTCATCAATCGATCTTTGCATCATCAATTTTTGAAATCTATTCTTCTGTGCTTCAGACATTAGACTATTCTTTGAATCAATGCGTTGCTCGCACATCGATTCAAAGAGGGGCAAAATGTAACACCCCAAATTGGCATCTTACAAGCCTAACCAATTTTGTTGCATTCGTCATTTTTCTGAATCATCAAAGTCCTATTATACTAGGCAATTCTGAGTTTTGACTGACTCTACTCGACCTGAGTGTCAAATGTAGAAAATCCTAAATCTGCATTAATCATACATTATATTTAATTCATAAAATATCAAATGGCTAAATAAGCCCCATGATTGAATTAATTTAATTATAAAGTCCTAGCACTTTAATTAAATTAAATTCACCCCTTTTAGCTAAAACACATAAAAAGGAATTAAATAATATTTAATTATTAAATAAATATCCTCATTTCAAAAATTAAATTAAATTATTCAAATAATTGAGAAAAACATATTTATGAGGTCATACTTTATTTATTTAATTAAATATTCTCTCAAAAATCTTCTCCCCTATTCAGAAATATAAGTTTTGAATTAATTGTGCTTTAAAGAGAAAGAAAACAATTAAAATTAGAAAAGAAAACAGTTAAAACAAAGAGAAAACAATTCATTGTTTTCTTTTAAAGAAAGCTTTCTATTTTTGAACTGGCTTTTCTATCTGTTTTATTTCAAAAAGGAAACTTTCTATTCTGAGCAGGCTCTCAATCTATAAAAGGCTCCCATTTCTCATTCAAAGCCCAATCTTTTTAATGCATTGTTAGAATAAAGAATTGCTGCTTAATTTTAGCTCATAATCTCATTTACATTTAGCAATCATTTGCAATAGAATAACTTCATTTTCTTAGAATAATCTCATATTTCTTATCATGTCTTAGCTTAAATTCATTTAGATTAATCTTGAATCTTTTAATTTTTAGATTAATCTTGCATTACATTACATCATATTCATGGAGAAAAATCCTTCATTCTTAGATTGGTCTATGGTTGTGAGACTCTCGTTCTGAGAGCTATTCGAAACCCCATCTAGATAGAAGGCAACAGATCAAATCATACAAGCATGCCGTATGAATAACTCATATTCACTTCTGTATGTGTCTGATGAACAAGGACTATGTTGAAGTGTATGGTTGAATAACAAGGCCAAATTTAACATATACAGTTGGTGCTTCTTAATGGTTACCTGGCAACAAATTGTTATCTCTTGCGGCATAAAGGCATTACCACTTGGTGGTAGGACACTAATTATGATCATTTGTTTGTTCTATCTTTTGATTCATTTGATGATGCATCACAGGTTGATGATACCTCCCCTTTGGACGATGTTCCAATTGTAGATCTAGCCTTCTTAGTCCTCGTGATCCTACTCCTCTTTCTTCTAGTGCGACCTCCACTGGCTATGTGGATCCTTCTCCGCCTGCTACTACTGCTCTGCTCCAATCTTTAGCTGATATTGTGCAACCTTCTCACCACTCTACCCCTTGTGCTGACAGTCTCACAAAGGGGGTTCCACCACTTGCTACCTTTTCTGGTGGGGATCCCAGTGATAGTATTTCTTGGATGGTTGTCCACAGGCGTAGGAAAAATCATTCTTCAGTTTCTCATTATCTTCCCCACGTTGTGGATGAGTTGTCTACCCACTCTTGATGTGGGTTTCTAGCAATTCTACTAGTGTGCCTTGAAGTGAGCTACTAGCCTTTTTGCTAGTGAGTTGTTTATGGTCTTTTCTTAACCCTATTGTAATTGACCTTTATGGTTTGTCTTTGTAAGGGCCAACACCATTGCTTATGCTATCAGTATGTTGTTAATCTTTATTGACACCTATGGATTGTGGTTGTGTAAGGGACACTACTCTTATTTTGTTAGTGTTTATATAGAAAACATACATGTTTATTATGTGGTTTAGTGCAAATGATGAAATGGAACAAATCTCCTTTTTAACGGAAAATATAAGAATTTTTTTATGGCGTGGTGATTTCATAGTTACTATGAGTAATATTATCACCAGTAGTAGGTCTAATATGAACATGAATTAATTGCCTCTTCGCGCTTTGAAAGAAAATGATCAACTAGATAATTTCTCTTAAGGATAATAAAATAATGTTTACCGTAGACATCACGTTGTATTTGCATCAATAATCCTAAACCAACTAAACAAACATATATAATACAAAAAATAATATTATTGTACTCCATGCATTCTTAATTAAAAATTTATATGTTTTACTATTACTATCTAAATTGAGAACTTCATAAATGATTAGATATAGTAAATTTATATTGAACATGATATGAACATGCTCATTACATCTTTAGATGAGATTATTATTCTATAATTTCATCTTTCCCTAATCAATTAACAAACAATGAATAAATATACCCTCCAAATTGATAATTTTAATGTCTTGTTTGAAGAAACAAAAAAATACACAAAATTACAAACTTCATCATCAAAATTCACTATAGAAAATCTAATCATATATTACTCTTGAATTCCAAAATTTTAAAAATCAATCTCCTATTCATTCCACCATTTATTTGAAAAAAAAAATCGAAAATCCTTATCCAATCATCTACATGGTTACAGCGCTACCCAAAGTTATCCAAGTGGGTGCGGGACCTTATCTAGAAGCTTAGAGGTCTCAAAATTTCCACCTCGTCAAATGGCATCCCTTTTGAAAAGAAAAATTAAAAAAATTGTTACACCAAAATTCAATCTCCCTCGTAACATAAGCCTAGCGGATAAGGAAAGAAGGGCTCTTCTCTTCCCTTCTCTTCAAACACAAACGAAGAGTGAAAGAAGAAAAGCCAGAAAAAACTAATAGCGATGGCGATGAATTTAGCCTCAACAATAACACCTTCGTGTTCTTCTTCTGCAGCTCAAAAAGGGGCAAATTTCTCACATGGTACGTCTATGCCTTCCTTTTCCCTAAAACCCAAAACCCCAGTTTCTTCTTCGTCTTTTTCTCCCGTCTCTGCATTTTCGCTTCAAACAAACAGTAGCAGAAGTTTCGGCCTTTCTCTAAAAACTGGCACTAAGCCCTTCCGGCTGACTGTCCAGGCGGCCAGGGGGAAATTTGAGCGCAAGAAGCCGCATGTTAACATCGGCACTATTGGGCATGTCGACCATGGCAAAACCACCCTGACTGCTGCCCTAACAATGGCCTTAGCTTCACTCGGTGGCAGTGCCCCCAAGAAGTACGATGAGATTGATGCGGCGCCGGAGGAGCGTGCCAGAGGGATTACCATTAACACGGCTACTGTGGAGTACGAGACAGAGAACAGACATTATGCTCATGTGGATTGCCCTGGCCATGCTGATTATGTCAAGAATATGATAACCGGGGCTGCACAGATGGACGGGGCGATACTGGTCGTGTCTGGGGCGGACGGTCCAATGCCGCAGACGAAGGAGCATATTCTCCTTGCCAAGCAGGTAGGGATGAGTTTAGTGGGTAAAGTTGGCAATTGGTTACTTTAAAGTTATCTGCCGACATGTTAAATAGTATAACAGCTATAAGGAATTGCATCTGATGTTAGATTAGTAAAGCATATTCGTTCGCAAATAAGGAAGTGATGCTTTCAGGGGCTCATGTTTTCTAACTGTTGAAATTCTTTGTCTATATATTCAATAGGAGAAGGTTTATCTTGAATTTTCTGTGCATTAGATTAGTGGAACATAGTCTGTCTGTGAAGCAGATAGCGATGAATTTGGTGGATTGTTTTCCTATTGACTGTTTTTTGCTCTTAATAAGTAATTGGATAATAGCAATTCTGGAAATTTCTGCGACATTAAATTAGTCGAGCACATTCTTCCTGTGAAGCTGGCTGTGATGATTTTAGTGGCCAAGATTTTTGAATTAACCGTGGGAAATTTCAAAATGGGTTTGTTTTTAGTTTGTTTTGGAGGTTATTTTAGGTTTAAGTGTAGTTAAAGGGGGGTGTAAGGATTACTTGTGGGCCCACCCATCCCTTTTTTCAATTAAAATTGTGTTTTTGTTCAAAATCAACCAAAAAAGTGTTTGGGGTCCCCTACGGCATCTACCCTTGGAAATTTTGTTTGTGTTAGGTATGTTTTTTGTTTGTTTTTTTAAAAGGGGGCAAATTGGGGACACTTCCTACCCATTCCCGTGTCCTTGAAACATGACCTATAGGGGATGAAGCCATTTAGGGCAAGGGATGAGTTATGGAGGGGCATAAATTTCAACCCCCAAATTCTTGATTGGGTTTAGTGATGTCTCTACAATTTTTCTTTTCTTTTGCCAACAAGGTGGTGTGCATCTTCTCATAACTAGGATTTGTGTAACTAATGGGTGTTCAATTGATTGCTACACAATTTCCCACCAATGGGGTGATCTCATTAGATTGAAAGGAAGATATTGACATAAATGCAATGTGCAATGTATTCATTTGCATTCTCTCTTGACTCATTTTGAAATGCCTTATCCAATGGGCTTCTTTTATGGGAGGAAAGAGTGGGATCTTATTCATAGATAGATGACGTCTCTAAGATAGGATGTGAGGCAGCCATTATTAAAGGAGACTTTGTGGTTTTCCTCCCTAATCCTTTCCTTGCTAAAAGGATGAGATTTCTTTAAGTCACAACATCAACCACTTCTAGTTCTTTAATGTATGCTACAATTTATTCTTTGGCAAACCCTTCTTGTTTGGCCCTTGACAACCTCTAATTCCATGTCTGGGCAAAAGTGGGAGATCCTTCTATACAAGATTTTGCATTTACTACAACACTCCAAAGAAAAGCCTTACATCCTAGAAATCGTTCAATCATTTTAACATATTTCCATAGAGGAGATGCTTGATTATATTTGAATTGTCTATTGCCTCAGGGACCATTGAATTTGAGCTAACAACAATTCTCAATAGATTGCTGTCATAAAAAATTAAAATTAAAAAATGAAAATGTAACCCTAGAGTATGAAATTTATATAAATGGAAAACAAGAAATGCAAAATAAAAATACAACTCTACTATATGTATAAACACAGCTTTTTTTTGAAAATACAGAATAACGTTAAAAATATTTTTTCTTTCTTTTTTTTAAACATGAAAATTGCTCACAATATACTTACCTTTGATCGATAAATATTGTTTGTGCAAGCTATAAATCTCTCCCTTAGCACTTAATATTACAATTCTTCACCTCAAATAAAAAACAACGAAGGTTCAAAATGCAAAGTTGCAATGCTAATGCTATCGAATGTTTGCGTGGGCTTGTGCTTGTCAAGTGAATCATTCATAAGTATTTTGTGGTGCTTTTGGGTATTCATTCAAGTTGTAAGGTTGAAAATGAATATTTTATTGTTAAAAAATAGCAGATTGGATGTTTGATGGATTTTTTTTTTTAAATTTTCTCCTAAATGTGGCTTTTTGCCTATGGTTTCCTTTGGTTGTGGCTGAGCATGTATCAAGTTTGGCCAAGGTATGTTTGTGATGTGTGCGTAGGGTACCAAGGGTGGTAGGTAGGGCACACCCTATCTGTTGTGTCCTCAGATTAGTGCTCGCTTCTGGACCTATATGGGATGGTAGGAAAATAGGACAAACTTGACTACCCATATTATGTTCAATGTTTCCATATAATTTTGTGCATGAAAATCATGCCAATATGAGTCATAATGCAATAAAATTGAACAGCACCATGATCAAACAAACACTCACAATTAGGAAAAGAAAGTCAAACACACATAATTAAATTAAATTACACTAGTTTTTCCATTGTGTGTATTTGCCCACTACAATCGGTTTGATGTATCCTTACTCATAATTTCAGCAACATAATGGTGCTTGGTTGCAAAGTGAGTGAGCTTATGATGAAAATAGTTAAGTTTGGGTTATATATGTTTAGGGTGAAAATGGATGAAGGGTTATAATTAGGCAAAGAAAGTCAACAAACATAGTATATAATGAAATCAAATTATACTAGATTCCCCATCGTGTAGATTTTCCCACTACAATCGGTTTGCTGTGTCCTCACTCATCATTTTGGCAACATAATGGTGCTTGGTTGCAAAGTGAGTGAGCTTGTGATAGAATTGGCTAACTATGGGATACATATATTTGGGGTGAAAATGGATGAAGGGTTAAGATTGCTTGATGAAGGTCAAGAATGGGAAATGAATGAGACATTTCACCTCATGGGATGGTGCCAAGTGACACCATGAGGTGAGTTGAGAGTGAGATTAGTACTTTGGAGTGTAAGGGGAGATCTTGTCATAAAGGAAAGGTTTGTCCTCACACTCCAAAGGGATGGGAGTGAGGGAAATACAGAAATTTAAAATTCCTTGAGTATATTTTTGTAAGGAGGACCCATGTGGGGGTCCCTTCTGAAAGAGGTGAGATTAATGTGGGGAGGATAAAGTGTCGATAGAGAATTAAAGGTAAGGTTTGACTGTGCCCTTAATTAAAGATTAAGGTTATGCACATGTATAAAGGGGTAATTACATGGGAATTAGAAGAAAATAATTGGCCAAGTTGGAAAGTAGGAGGATTTGACATTTGGAGAGAGAAAATGGGTGAATTTAAATAAATTTATTTAATTCATTTTGGAGGAAAATTCAATGGGAAAACCAAATTAAATAAATAGGGATATTCATTTAATTTAGTGGAAGAAGGTGATGAGGTAGGATAGATAGGATAGATAATCAAATAAATTAATTATCTTAGGCTAGGACTAAGGAAAAATAGAAGAAAATAGGAAATAATTAATATATACAGTGGGAAATTAGGCAAGTTTGGGATAAATTGACTAAATGTGAATGGTTAGTTCTAGGTGTCTACAATAATCATTTCCATTGACCTTGTAACAATATGAATGATGGGTTTCCAGAAGCCTCTAAGTTATAGTAGCATGTTTGTGTGATGAAAGCTTTGCAAGAGAAGAGGTGGAAAATAAAACGATTCGCTATATTTCTATGTTATTCCATTTGAGTCCGGTTCAAGGGGTTTGGTTTGTTTGGACTGAACTCAAGAAGGATTTGGAAGAACCTAGGGTGAATCTGTGCATTTTTCTAACTTTTTCCTAAAATTGTACCTTTGACTTTGCCTTTTAAAAAACTATGAAATGGTGCACATCATGAAGGTTTATGTGGTTTTGAAATTCTTTGTTTGAACTTGGTAACCCAACCCTGTATCACAACAAGGAATGTGTGAGGGGCATTGCCTCTCGATTGGGCGAGGGGCATTGGCCCCAAACTCTCACAAAGTTTTGGGACATGGAGATAAAGTAAACTGATTTGGATGCTTCCACTTTCCAATATGTTGCACTTGAGGAGTTTGAATTGAAGCACACTTGTAGTGTGTCATAGTGGCATTGCTTCTTGCTTTTCAAATATTCTTATAACATCTGATGTCAATGATGATGATGTTGATGATTTAGAAAATCCATACGATGTTGAAAATTGATTGTTGAACTTGAAGTTTAAATAATGAATATTTTATAATATTTAACATTAAATGACATTAGAGTTTACGGTGGTTTTGTTGATTATATTTTATTAAGTGGTATTCTAAACCTAATTTGTATAATTCCTATATATATGTAACTTAGATTTTTTTTGTAGGGACGAATCCAATAGGAACCTAACCCCAAACATTGTTTTTGCCCTATCCACTAACTTGTGCTAGAATCCATATCTGAACTGGAAATTTAGCTCTATTTCAGTGACTAATATTTAGCTAAATGGTTATTTTTCTTTATTGTTTGACAAAATGTAGATAACAATACTTGTGTGAGATTATAACTACATGAAAAGGTTTGCTTAATTTTAGTAACTGTCAAGTAACTGCCAATCGACTATTTTATTAAATTATTTTAGTTCTTTGAAGAAAGATAGATACATAGATTATCAAGAATGCTATAGTTGTGTAGATATGAGCTTAGGGAGGAAGGAGACAGACTAAAAGGATTGCTTCGATTATGGGATTGCTATATCTTGGTGACTAAAATTAGCTAATTGGCTATTTTTCTTTTTTGTTTGCTGAAATGTTGATTTATTCAGATAAACACTAGTACAGCCGTGTAAAGATGAAAGCTTGGAAAATAAAGAAAAAAAGGGTTCTTGTATTCTAGCAAGTCAGTGGACTTCTATCTCGATGTTTTCCTTAATGATTTTGTACAATGTTCATAAATTGAAAATTAATAGTAGTCACACTGAGTGAAAACTTCAAAAGCAAAACAGCAAAGAATAGACAACTGTTTGAAAGAAAGTTATTGCTAGGTTATAATGACTTAGTATTCACTAGTTGGCTGTTTTTGTCTTTTGTTTGACAAATAGAAGATTTCAGAACGTAGACTTCTGCAGGATGAAAGGTACTGAAGAATTTCTGGGTTCGCCGCATTATAATTTTTGTTCAATGTCTTGAGTGAGCCACCTCACTTATCATTAGGAAAGTGAGATTTGTTGCAATTATTGTTTCTTCCATCATGATGCATGAAGAAGATCACTTAAAGATCAGACAAAAGCATTCATGCATTCAATCCAGAAATTCTTCATGAAGTGAAGTTTTTTTGATTGTAAGACTAATATAAGTGTACAGACAAAAAAGTCAAAAGAAAACAAACTTAGAAGAATTGAATTAGAAGATTAAAAAAAACCGTTTCTTGAGGGTTTCAGTTTTCTGTATAATACATATAAAATTTTGACAAAATTAAAATCCGTTTGGTAAATTTGTAAAAAAAATTTTAGTATTGAAATTCCAAGGAACGTGGTATAACTGTAGTGGTAAAGATGCTCCTGGAGGGAGACTCTGGTTCGAATCTCTCTGCCAACATATAACAAATGGTCAAATGCCTTCTAAACACTTGAAAAAGTTTCTATGCAGTAAATAATGCCGGAAAATGAAAATAATTTGGCATTGGAAAAAATCTTTCTGGATTTGTAAATTTCTTGAAAGGCTAAGAAGCTATAAGAGTAGAAGGTTGCATGGAATAAACTGAGATTAAAAGTACAGAATTATTTTGTTGTTAAAATTTGCCAGAGTTTTAGATAAATTGTGTTAATCTTAATGAATATAGGAATACATTCATATATAATCACTAAACTTAAGAAGCTAAGACTCTGGATTGAAGGTTCTTGGAAGGTGGTCTATTGGTAAGGGGATTCACTCTTGAGAGTGAATGAGCTTCAAACCCCATCCAGTATATGTAACAAGGCATTGAGTACTCCCACAGGAATGGAAAGGGTTGATCAGTAAAAAAAGGGAAGGAATCAACTTGGTGTTCCAAAAGATTTAAGAGTATCCCTAAAGATACCTAAAAATGCACAAACTTCCAAAATATGCAGCATAAATATTTAAAATTGAAAACGATTTTTAAGGATCCCTTAACTTCCAAATAAATGTGCACTTCTTTAAAGTTTATATAGGGAAAAAGGCATCTCATATTGGAAAAAGAAGTCCCGAAATGGGCTCATAACTGGTGTACTGATGGTGGAGTCTGTTGATGTGAGTTTTGTGACTACGCCAACATGCAGGATAAAACACTTAGTATTCTAGGATAGAACACCAAATATTGAATCCTCACTTGAATAAGGAAGCTTAGATGCTAAACATATGATAATGTGTGATCAACTAAGATAACCCTAAGTTTCCTTCTAATGCGGATGTAACTTAGTTTTGTGATGTGATTTGCTAATAATCACTTGGGGACTTATGTTAGCTCTTTTGTGGAGGATCTATCAACTTCTTGAGTGCAGAAGATATAGCAATTGAGCTCTTCAAACTACTTCTAACAATGCTTTGAAATAAAATGCAAATGGGATGAGGGTTTAGAGATCTAAACTACTTCTAAGTCTGACTCTATTAATGCAAGACAATGTTGAAGTTATGGTGAGACCAAACCAAACCATTCCTAGCTTTGCCAGTTGGACTACGTTAAGGAGGGTGCAATCTTCAATGGATGCAAGTACGATTTTCAAACCACTTGTGCTCATTAAAACCATAAATAATGTAAATCAATGATCACAAAGTAATTGAAGTAAAGTGCTTGCAATGAGGCCCAAACTAACCTTGCACTGTTGTCTGCAATCAACAAATGCCAAAAGTTATAGACACTAGTTTCACCACGATTTCAACAACAACAACAATCTTTCATTAAACTATCCAACTATCTTACTTCAACTATTCTAACTTTTACTCAACTTAAGCAAATTTAAATTGGGGAATGTAGGGAACCATGCAATACTCCAAAAGTTCACAAGTATTCACCATGAAAGACAACAACGAACAAGGAGCAAATTGGACAGTGTATTAGCATCAACTTCTTCTACAAACTCTCTCTAATGGTCTACAGATGAGAGGAGCAAGCCTTATATAGAGGCTCCAAGTACAATGCATGACTTAGATTGATTTGAGATCAATGACCAAGGTTATTACAACATAGCCCTAATTAGGGTTTCTCAACTAATTGCTACAAGCATTAAATGCTCATCCAATTACAATAAGGCACCAATTTATGGGCCAATGAAAAAATTACATTGCTCTGATAGACTAATGAGAAAACTCGTTAGGCGAAGACATTAAATACATCCCACATGAACACTTGGTATGACTTGATTGGATAAAATGGAGATGTGCCACCTCATCATGCTTATCTTGTTCCTCCTTGGTTTGGGAAATCTTCCCATTGAATCTTGAAATCATACTTGTGGTTTTTGACTTGATGTCTTGGTCTTGATCTTGCTTCATGACTTGAACTCGCCATCCTTCCTCCTCCTTGTTTGAGTTTTGTCCTTTTTGGTGGCTTGAACTTGTACTTGATTGGCATCTTGACCTTCCTCATCCCGTGAGATGTGTATATTTGCAATTCAATCATCACCCTTGGTTGAGGTTTCAACACATTTGGATATGCAACTTTGATCATCATATCAAGGATGCCTTCTTTTATGTTGCCTTGTGGTTGTAATGATGTCTCTCTCAAGCCCTAGGATTGTTGGACCTGCCATTGCACTTCATTTTCATCTCACTTTGATTCCATCATGCTTGAAGGGTTGAACCTTTGTACTTTGCACTTACTCTTTCCCTTGGACTTGATTCCATGTCGACTCCTTGCTTGTGATCACTTCACTTGTAGATCACATCCCTTGAGCTTTCTTTTATCCAATTTGATCTTCAGGTTTTCTCCTCCTCATGCACTTGCTCGAGCTTTGCTTTCCCAAGTCACCTCCATTTCACCTTGCAAAACAAAATAAAGACTTATATTAAGCTCACAGAATGGTAAGTGTAAACAATATGAAGATATTCTGATAATAAAAGTTCACATGATATCAACTTGATGTGAAGTTGCATTTGTAAAAATAATTGCCAATTTCTGATTTTGAATTTTGATTTATGATTTTTTCCGATTACAACATTTGATTATCTCTTTAAAACCGCTTGTCTTTTTTAACCTCAACAAGAGTAATTCGATCAATAACCACTTTAGAATTTTGATTTCACCCCTCTTCTTCTCTGATTCTCACACTAGATCTGCTCTGCTCTGCTTGTCTTTTTCTTCACATTCGATTGATTTGTGCTTGAAATGCAACTGTGATCTTGTTTATATAGACCCCATCACCAAAAGGCATGACCCTTAGACAAGGCCGACCCCTTAAATGCAATTTCAATGATTTAAAAGAATTCATATTTGCCTTTAATGTTTGCAATCTCCTTAAGGCTGACTTGCTTTACTTGGCATTTCTCATGATTAAAATGAGTTACAATAATAATTAAACTCCTGTTCTTCCCTTGTCCGACCCTTACAATGATCAAACTCGGACTGGAAATGCAAAATTTACAGGTTTCAAGGTCTGTCCAAGGCCAGGTTGGGATCCAACCTGCCTTTGGACAACTGTCCAAGGCAAGGTTGGAATCCGACCTGCCTTGGGACAGCATCTCCCAAGGTTGTCTCTTCCACAACTTGATCTTTTATTTTTTTCTCCATTCGTTGTTGATCAACTACACCCTTCAACTTCTGATTTCATCATGATGAACCTGCAAACTGTTTGACTTCATGATTGATTTGTTCAGATTTGCTTACAGAATGCTTGGGTTTCAAGTTTCCAAATTGCCATTCTTTAGCTATGCGTTGGCCTTGGCAACTTGCTCTATGCTTTTGTATTGGAAATGGCAGCTTGTTTAATGTGTGTCCAAGCCATGGTTGGATTCCGACCAGGCCTTGGACACCTGTCCAAACCTAGTTCAGATTCCGACCAGGTCATGGACAGCCTTTGTCCAAAGCATGTGATAACTTAACACTTGCGAAAATCCCACATCACTCCCAATTTCTTTTTGCCTGTTCATCATTTCACTTTTTCATGTTTAATCTCATCATGATCAACTTCAATTGCCCATTATTCGATTCTACTACAAATTGATTAAAACTTAAGGCCTGATTGGTACAGATCTGATGGCAAAGTACTTGGATTTCATGTTTCACTCCAAATTGATCACACCCTGGCTATGTCTTGGCATTGGGAATTTGTTTCACATCTTGTAAAGGAGAGAGCAAGTACTTGGTTTGTGTGTCCAAGCCATGGTTGGATTCCGACCAGGCTTTGGACACCTGTCCAAATCTAGATTGGATTCCGACCAGGTCATGGACAGCCTATGTCCAAGTCATTCAATCAGTCACTTCTTAAACTCAAAACTTGCAACTCTATTCTTCTTTTGTTGGTTTCAAATTCCACTTCATCCCCTTTCAATTTCCTTTTCATTTGATCATCACTTCACTCGTTGATCACATGTTTTCTTGCCTTAAATCAGTTTAGATCTGGCTTAAATGCTTGGGATTCTCATCATAAACTCATTCAGATCTGCACTTCATATCGTTTGGATTCATCATCCAAGGCATGCCCTAAGTGTCAGCAACTTGTTTTCATGCTCGGAGGTTGAAATGTCAAATGCTAGGATATGTGTCCAAGTCATGGTTGCGATCCAACCAGGCTTTGGACATCTGTCCAAACCTAGGTTGGATTCCGACCAGAGGTTGGACAGTCCCTGTTCAAGCCTTTAAATCCAAACCTAACACTTATACTTGTAATTCTCTGTTTCTTCCTTTGTTGATTATTGCTCTTTCGGCTTTCCATTGTCTTCATTTTGCTTTCTTCCAAACTTTAGATTGGCTTTCAACTTGCTGATTGGTTTGGTGATTGGTAAGGCATAGGAAATCAAATCAACGAAGTGTTGGCACCTTGAAACTTCATGCTTCACTTGCTGGGGTTGAAAGGTAAGATTAGGGGCTTGTCCAAAGCCAGGTCGGGATCCGACCTGAGCTTGGACAGCCAAGTCTCAAACTTCCATAATTTTTCTAAGTGTTCCCCTAAAAGCTTGAAACTCCATTCTTTGGCCCCTTTCACAACCTTGTCATTGCAAAATGTAAACTCAATTCCATCCATTTGCTTGATCAGACCTTTTCTCATTGATTCTAATCAGGACCTTAGCCATCTTAATCTAAATACAGTTCTTCTCAAATTGCTTAAGTGTTGCATGGCAGTGCCAACTCTGCAACTGTGAAATCAGAGCTACACTTAGCTCGTAGTTGAGCATTTACATCATTTTGAAAATCCTGATTTGGTCAAGGCTTTGTGTTTTACAAGTGCAAGGAGAGTGTAAGGACCTTCCATTCAAAGTTACCCCAAGATTTCACTAAGGGCTTGGCTTTCTTGACAACCTCTCTTATCTCATGATTGGACTTGCACCAAGACATTCACCTGTAAACTCCTGAACTAGCTTAACCTCTACAACCTATCAACTTTGACAGTTGAAAACTATTGCCAAATTCAAACTAAGATAACTAACCACCCTACTGCCAGGCAAAAAGAGGGGATCCCCATTTGCAATGGGGCGATGGTGTTAACACCTCACAACTGAGTCCCATTCCAAACTGTCTGGAATGATCGTACTTTGTCATATGTACCAGCTATTTGACTACTTTTGTGTACACTTTGAAAAATATTGCCAGGACTTTTAAACTTCTACAAAGATGCATGTTTCCTTAAAATTATGTGTTAGAAAAAGAAAAACTCAGATTTGAATTTTTTTAATCATTTTATTTGTTATAAGTAAAATTATCCAGGCAAGCAGGAAAGTCTTCAGTACTGAAAACAATTAACCAGAATTTTTTAACTGCTTAAAAATGTATGATCTTAAGTGATCCAGATAAAAACAAAAGAAATAGATATTTGAAAAAGACTCCCAATGATTTCGCAAATCAAAAAACTTGTAATTCTATAAAATTCTGCAAGACAACAGAAATCAATTCACTACTGAGAAAGATTTGCAAAGATTTTTAAAAAATTCTTAGTGTTCCTATTTGAAATTATGCATGAAAAAGAAAATTATATATATAGTATTTGAAAATGATTTGCTTTAAAATGTGTGTTCCCTGAAAATTATGTAATTTGGATTTGGAAAAGATTCACCAAAGCTTCTTCTTACCAATCTAAAAATGCAATTTTGTAAAAGAAAAAGAAATCAGCTTCTATAAATATTTGGAAGGTTTCTTAAAATTATGCAGGAATCAAGGATTTTGATATGAAAAAGATTCCCCATGATTTCTAAATCTCTCTCCAGCTGTGTGTTTTTCTTAAAATTAAAAAATATGGGAAAGTGTGGAAAAATATATGCCAATATTTTTAAATGTTTAAAATATGTGCTTTCATAAGTGATGCAGGTTGGGGTCCCCAACATGGTGGTCTTTCTCAACAAGCAGGACCAGGTTGATGATGAGGAGTTATTGCAGCTGGTTGAATTGGAGGTGAGGGAGCTACTGTCTTCCTATGAGTTTCCAGGTGATGATGTGCCCATTGTGTCAGGGTCTGCCCTGTTGGCCCTGGAAGCACTTTTGAAGAATCCCAACATAAAGCGTGGGGAGGACAACTGGGTTGACAAGATATATGAACTCATGGATGCAGTGGATAATTACATACCTATTCCTGCAAGGCAAACTGATCTGCCATTTCTGATGTCGGTGGAAGATGTTTTCTCCATCACTGGTCGAGGAACTGTTGCAACAGGCAGGGTAGAGAGGGGGATGGTCAAGGTTGGTGAGACAGTGGAGATTGTGGGGCTAAAGGATACCCGGGTGTCAACAGTAACTGGTCTGGAGATGTTCCAGAAGCTTCTGGATGAGGCCATTGCAGGGGACAATGTTGGGATGCTGCTCAGAGGTATCCAGAAGGGTGATATAGAGAGGGGGATGGTGCTGGCAAAGCCTGGGACCATAACACCACATTCCAAGTTCAATGCAATTGTGTATGTGCTGAAGAAAGAGGAGGGGGGCAGACATTCTCCTTTCTTTGCAGGATATAGGCCTCAATTCTTTATGAGGACGACTGATGTGACAGGGAAGGTGTCTGCAATCATGAATGATAAGGATGAGGAGTCAAAGATGGTGATGCCAGGTGATAGGGTTAAGATGGTTGTGGAATTAATTATGCCAGTGGCATGTGAGCAAGGGATGAGATTTGCTATTAGGGAAGGGGGCAAGACGGTTGGTGCTGGTGTAATTGGAGCAATCATCGAATAGGGGAAATAATTTCAGGTTATAAATGCTAGTTAAAGTTTTCTTCCATATTTGTTTTGTTAGGATATTTTGCAAGAGAGTTATCATTTCTACACAAATTTGGCTTGGAATTTGTGATCTTATTTTTGTGTACCTAGTATCTGCTTTCTATCTCACCAATCATCTGATTCAGAAACATTTAATATATTTTCATTTATTTCATAGAAAAATAAAACTATAGCATACACATATTCCAGTCAATATGGTAATTTGGCCATCTCTTATTTTTTTAGTTTTCAGAATGTAGCTATTAAAGTTACTTCGTTACGGATGATATTCAAAGCAACCATTGCTGGATTATTAGTTGTGGCAGAGGAAGAACTTGTTAGAATTCAGCACATGGTATGCATATTCTGCAGTCTAGGGTTTGTCATAAACTGTCTCACTAAAACTTTGATCAAATCATCAAACCTACAAATCTTAGTGGTATAATTTGCATAGCCAAACTTATGAAAGTAATGCATAACAAAAATTGAAACTAACGCATAACCAAAATTGAAACCACGATAACACGTGTCTGACTATTTTAATATTTTATTATTTTGAGCTTTGATTTTGCAGTTCTGCAAACTAGTGAGTGCCAATGTCCTAAAAAACCTCCAACTTGGGCAAAGGAAAGACAAAAACAATATATTATTTTCACGTCTTTATTCTAAAGAAAAACAATATATGTCTGTTGTCCACCCAAAATAAAGAAGAAAATGAAAAATATATGACTGCTGTCCACCTAGAATAAAGCAGCAGCTCCTAAGAATACTCTAAAATCAGCACCTCAAATAAACTAGAAAAGACATGTAGCGGCTTAGAACAAAGCCACATTGATTCTATCTGCAATTTTATTGTAGAGCTCTTATATTGCACTTTTGATAGGAGAAATGGAGGCCAGTGTCAAATGGTTGTTTTCATCACATTGAGAGGTAAGAGATGCAAGACTCAGCATGAATTATAATTAGAAATGGCCCATGCTTCAAAATTAGCAGCTTTGGCTTTGTCAGATCGATGCAGATGAGTTGGTATGACTGAATTTTTGCTATTAGTTTGTCAGATTATTTTAATTAATTCCTAAGCAAAACTTTCTCTTAGCAAGAGTATTCGTGTACAAAATCTTTATCAGTACTACATGTATTACACAAAAATAAAATGCCTGGTAGATAAATCCTTTAGCCTGTGCGCATTCTTTTAGTTAGTGTAAGATTAGTGTCGCATCCATTCTTGTATTTCAGCATTTGTAATTGATCACTACAGCTACCTCAATTTTTGCAAATAACACAGTTGTTATTTTGCATGGACCAGCTAGGACTTGTACCTAGGACCTCTCATGTGCATGCTGAGGGTGCTCTACCATTGGGCTTCTGTCTCTTTGTGATTGAGGCTTTTTGGTAGATTTCTTTTTTATGTTTTTGGTATGGCTCGTTTCTCCAACGTCTGTTTGATGCTTTGAGCTACCACTTTGATGCTTGGGGTTCATGGTTTGACATTCATAGCATGCTATTTTCATGGACCAGCTAGGGTTGAACCTAGGACCTCCTATGTGCATGATGGGGTGCTTTATCTCCAAGCTTCCAGCTCTCTGTGTTGGGGCTTTAGATAGTTACTTTATGCAGGTTTGAATGTGGCTCATTTCTTGAAGATAAATTAGCTCAGATGTCTGTTATCTTTACATGAGAGTACATATTGTAACTGTCCATATTATTTATTCAGCTAAGCAATTATAATACTAAGCATTTGTTTCCATTCCAAAATAACATGTTAGTCCACCATCATTAAATATGCATCGTTATACATTATATCATGATCAACACATTTCTCACAAATGTGTCAAATGATCTGAAAAACTTACAAAAAATAAAAAATCCAGACAGACGTTCCGAGAGGGAGTGGATTTGCTTCCTGCAGACTAAGCTACAAAGAACTGAGGTCTCTTTTTCTCACCTTTTTATATTGGCTGAAACTTCCTCTGCATTTAAATAGGTGGTTTGAAATGTGATTTCCTGTATTGCAATCATGTATTACTTGATTAAAGTTGTATTTATTCCATTCTACAGTGACCGTTTTTTTAGTAGACCCTTACTGGCACAGACAGTTATATACCATATTTTTAGTAGACTCTCTGAAACAAAGAGTTAGCAAAGGATTTTAATAAAATGCTATATCTCTACAGGAACTATCTTTGCTTCTAGTTCAAGGGACGTTCTTTTCTCCTTGGTGATCACTGTTTGCTATGTATCTAAGAATCAAAGAACTTATACTTACATATAGGAAACAGACCAGTTAAACAAATTTGCTTTAGGGATTCAATAATAAATCAAAAGAATTAAAAGTTGATTTAGTTACAGTTTCCTGTGAATTTCTGTAATTATAGCGGAGAGGTGCTCAGTCTTCAAGGGTTTTCTCCAATCTATCCTGTTGAACAGATACCCATGCACCTTTTTAAGGATCCAATTTAAACAAGCATAAGGGATTATGGACCATTGAATCCTTTAACGCATAGATCTAAAGGTTTCTTGTTTGAAACATTCAAATATTTACATTTCAGGAGTTGTTTGGTGGTGACCCAGAGAATAATTGTGATCCTCCACAGCTTGTGCCATTTTGCTAGTTTATGTAGAAATATTATTTGATGTTGTGACAATATAATAGAAAGCAGCTGTGTAAATTGCATGCAACATGAAAGGTGTTGGTTCTTCTTTAGTTTCTTGTATTCCCTGTTAAAAGACAACAATATGGAAAATTAGCACTTACATGTGTAGTTTGTTTAACACTCTCTTTCTGACATTCTAAGTACTATAAATTTTAACCAGTGGGTTATCGAGTCTAGAACATGCTAGGGAAAACATCTTAAAGGTTCTCAAATTGCAAGTTTAACAAGAAATATAGGTGGCTAGTAATTATTTAAAACTATTCCAAAACATTTCCAATAATCTTGTCAAGAAGCCACGTAACTAAGGGTGTCCATATTGAGACTAAATCACACCAAAAAACAAAGTGTATAGACCATTATATTGTTAAAACTTAAAAGGATAACATTTGTTAGTAAGATGAATGCAAAGCCAATACTTACAATGGCCACAGAGCTCTAGTATGTACACTGACAGTCACTAAGACATTGATGTTGGCAAGTTTCTGGAAAATAATGAACGTTATCTCATTGATGCATGCAGTTAGTGATCTGTTTATAGCCTTTCATAATATTTGAATCTTTGAACCATGTATATTGAAACAAATCTCTATTTAGCTGAAACATCCAATTCATGCATCTGAATACATTGCAAGAACAGAAGACGAGAAGTTGTCCTATTTCATAAGATTTCTCTCAATTAGTTAACCTGGTTCATTAACAGGGCTTACATTTATAAATGACTAACTTACAATACTTCTTTCAAGGCTTACTGTAGTCTTGAACTAATCACCATCTTCAATGCTACTGTACTAGATTCCAACACAAGGCAATTGGTTCTTTTTAACAACCGCAATCATATTCAAGCTAGCTACTTGTACAGGGTCTCATGTTCTTTCTCTGGCACTAAACCTTTTGGAAAACCACAGGAAAATGCTCATGGCTATTGTGAGTACTGCAAAGCAACTATTGCACATTTCTCGGGTATTTTTAATTTAAAACTCTATTCTTTGAAAGTGAAACATATATTAATCAGACGAATTATCAGATTGCAGCAAAGGAAAGACTCTTGGAACCGATAAAAGAGATTGTGGTGGGAGACTTTGTTTAACAATTGCACATTTTTCTATTTTTTTCATTAAAAAAATCAGTTTCTTTTGTTCAAACGTGAAACATCTTTTCATTAACTGATTACAACGAAGGAAAGGTTCTGTTGCAGTGTATAAAGAGAGTGGTGGTGACAACGCTCGTCTAAGGGCAGGGGATACATCATGGACAAATCATGATCTGGGAGCCACATAAGAACATAATATCTTAAAACACCAACTACCAAACAAAAAATATGAATGATTACATCTGCACATAATTGAAGTGAAAAATCCTCCATGCAAGGAGTAGACTGAAGTCAAGTTTAGCCATTATAGCAATCCAATAACGTCTGGTTTTTGTGATATAGATAGCCATTTTCCCATCTTGACAATTTCCTGGGTGCAGCAGACCGTAACCCAATTTGGGGGGTGGTTGTTAAGTAAACAGGTTGCTGTGGTTTATTTGGTTATTTCCTTGATTCAAGCAATGGGCAATGATGGAAGAAATCACTACGGAGGAATGATTTTCCTCTTTCTGATATGGGCAACTCCTATTTAGCATAAGGGTTTTCGAGATTTATTGAGTACTTCTAATCCAAATTACAGAAAATAAATTCTAATGCTACTTTTCTCAGCATATAAAATTGGATATATTTAATATATGGTGGCAGGTTTGTCAATGTTATTATCTGAGTTTGTGTGTTTATGTATGTATACATATATCGTATTAAACTAGTTCAAGATATAAGAACATTAAGATCAACAATATTAAGATATTAGTTAGCATTCAACAATATGGACAAGATGGAAAAAGGCATGGAACCCCCAACCTCTGCCAAAAATCAACCTTTTTTTGGTGGATCACCCTGCATGGTAAGATCCTCACCTAGGATAATCTTATGAAACGTGGCTTTCGATCGGTCAACTGCTGCGTCTTATGTAAACAGGATGAAGAGAATATTCAACACCTCTTCATACACTGTCCTTTTGCCTCCTCTATTTGGTATAAAATTATTGGGAGATTCAATGTCATGTGGATTTTCAAGGAGGATATACAACAATTCATCTTTAATTGGAAATGCCCCTCAAAGCATCCTCTTATCAGCCAGCTGTGGAAACAAATTCTCCCACATGTTTGTTGGAGCTTGTGGAAGGAGTGAAACTCACATCTTTAGGGACAGTGAATTCAGTTGATAATTTGCTGGCTATCCTGGACAAACTCCTTGAAAATATCTGTCAGCAACTAGGAAACCCCGTTGAATCACCCTCTTGCAAAGGATTGTAAGCTGGCCGAAGTCTGGAAGCTACCAAGAACCTTTTATAAATATGACAATTCAAAGAGTGAAGCCAGGAAGAACACTATATGGAACGCTCCACACCCCCCCTGGGTCAAATTAAACTTCGACGGGGTGGTGGGATCAGGAATTGCTGTTGGGGGAGGTCTTATTAGAGACCACAATGGTGCTATGCTTATTGCTTACACTGGCATGTTGGGATCCTCCTCTAGTAATCAAGCTAAAGCCATGGCCCTTCTTTGGGGTCTCAAATTTGCTATAGGCATTAAGTGGCTGGAAATTGAGGGAGATTCTAAGTTAATTATTGAGGCCACTAAAGGAGTCATGAAGGCGGGATGGAGAGTGGATAATATCCTCAATGACATTAGATCATTGCTGGGGAGTTTTGATGACTTTACCATACAACGTGTATAGAGAGGGGAATGCCACAACTGATTGCCTTGATAAACAAGGCTTACACTGTTGGAGACAATGCTCTGTTCTACCAAATGCTTCTAGGTCCCTTATAGGGAAAGAACAGGGACAACGAAACCTATGATGTGACATTTCACCATGACTATATGGGTAGTTTTATGGTTTTTTGGGCCATGATTGATAAGGAGGGCGGGAACTCAAATCCTTTTTGAATTTAAACTCGCTGAATATCTATTCCAGGCAGGCCCATCTTGTGCCAAGTAGATGGTACTCGATGTTACCACGTCACCACATGCCCATTTATGAGGAGTTTTGGCGAAGTTCACAAATAAATAAAAATTGGAAAGGGGTGATTATTGAAAAGCATGATTTTCATTTAGAAATGGATGCAAAGGACCCGTTGGACTTTTCTCTCATATCCTCATTATCTTTAATAATGTCCAAAATCCTAGATTAGACATTCCACATGAATTTACGGTCTGTGTGGTTCCTGCTGTGGGAAGGAACATTTATTTTAATTATTATGCCCCTTTAAAGCTTTTTATGGGCTTTATTTCCTCCACATTTAGTATTAATCGCATTCTGCATGCTTTTGGCTCTGCAACTTTCCTTTTCTTGTGGCTTTGGGTAACTCTGCTAAATTCGTTTCGTGGCAGAAATCGATATGGGTGGGCATAGAGTCCGTGTTGAACTAGACAAAATTGAGGAGGCTATTCGTAACAATGGCTAACCAGACATTATCTTTGAGGGGGGAATTGTGTCGTTTATGGAAGCCATGACCGACTTTGATGACAGTCTCTCACACTAGTTTGTCACGACCTAGGAGGAACAAAACGTTTCCATGAGTGGCATTGCATTTGAAGTTAATGAGGAAGTGATAGCACAAGCCACTGGTCTCTCCACTCAGGGTTGTAAATGGAAAACAATGAGTCATGTCTCTAATGAAGCCAGTTTGAACCGCTTCTTTCGCAAGGGTGAAGAACCATTTAAGCTTCGTGGTGGATTCAACAGGGAGGAACTGCCGAAATCCTGGGACCAGGCGTGTTATGTTATAATGAAATATTTTACTTTAGAAGGGCGCTCCGTAGTTTATTTTTATTATCACTTGCTGTTCCTTAATCACTTTTGTCATCATGATTTGATTTCTCTGCGTTTTTATTTACTACTCTCTGGAATATACGGTCAAGGACGTGAGAGTAAAAAATAGGGCAAAAATTATACAATTTTGCATCAAGGGCTCATGTTGAGACTTAATTTTCATTTGGCTTTATGCCCTCCGAGGGCTATTTTTGTGCAAGGGGCCCCATCTTCCCCATCCCTTCCCCCTGGGTGCATTGCTGACATCCTAGGTGTTAGTAGTGTTAGTAAACAAATTGTTCTTTTCAATTTAACTCTAAAATACCCAAAATACTTAAGAACAATCGAATATAACAGTTGGAAAATTGTTATTGAAAAAACCAATTTCCCTCTGAATGATTATCAGTGAATTTTGCTCTTTCCTAGTCTAATAGGGGTATGTTCTTAACTCGAGAACATAAGAGGCAAACCGAGCTAATCCTAGGCAGGAAATAGCTCAGGCAGGACGAATTCAACTCTAAATCTAGCCAACTCTGAGATTTCATCAATCAGATTAACTCCCAAAATTTGTAATGCATGAACTTCTATTGAAAATGCAGATGCAAGACTAAAGACTAATGATGAAACAACGATGAATCAATCTATATCATAAGAACGCTTCCCAAACTTAAGATAACAACGAATTTCACCTTTTGCTAATTGTATCAATTCATAATACAAAGCTCTGGTTCGAACATAGATTGTAAATCCAACTTCAAAGAAACATCCGAATTCAATAGAAAGATAAATGCAATGCATATGGAACATATAAAACAATGGTATTCAGACATACAAATTTGACTCAGCAAAATGCTATCTTTCACACCAAAATTTAGCCGACCTTTGTATTGATTTTGGAAATAGTACATATAGAGTCCCAGATTGGGCCGTTACAAAAAGAAGGGGTAATCGAAACGGTTCAACTTCCCCAACTGGAAATGATAACTGAAATATTAACCATTACATTTTGATCAAAATTTAGTACAAAGAGAGAATCTACTTTAAGCTTCGGTTTCGCTCTCTTTGCCTAACTTAGCCCTATAGGTAGTGACAGCTATAATAACTTTGATAAGCTCTTCATGTCTGTTAACGTGGACATTGGTGTATCGGATGAGCCATGTGGAATGCTCTTTAGCCAGACTTTTAATTGCGTTTGTTCAATCCTTCAATTCTTCCATAGCTTTATAAACACATCCACTCAGCTGCTGAAGTTCTGGCACTTTGTCCAAGTGAGTGGAGGACGACTCTAACAACTTGTCTACATAATCAGAAAATGATTTTTGCATATTGGCCAGTCCTATCATTTCCTTTCCTTTCCCACTTGTCTATGATTCTGTATGCAAACCTTGAAGAATCTTGAAATCTTTGTTCTGTTCTTCTCTGACCTTAATGTCTACTTGCTACAACCTCGTCTCGGCCTGGATAATCATTTCAATTTTGAACTCTAAACTTTGAAGCCACTCGATTAGAGGTTCATCTCCCTTCTGCAGAATCTTGGCTTTCAACGCCTCTTTTGTCTTCATCTTCACAGCTACATGGAGCGTTACTATACACTACTGACACTTCATTCTCTCAGATGCGAGAGTTTGTAAGTTCTTCTCGATGTTATTCCTTTTTGTCTCCAACCTCAAGAGAGCATCACCTATCTGCTCAACAACTGCCAACCCTTCAGATTTGAGCCTCTCACTCCATCCTCTACCGATCTGCGCAAAGTGCCTATCTTCCTGCAACTTGGCTAATATAGCTTGATTCTCTACCGCACTGGGATAAAAGGTGGATTGGATGCTGGGAACACTTGCAATCGGGGTGAGAAGCTGTCTTATGAAATTTGTCAGCTCAGCCACTTCTGCTTTCAGTTGAACCTTGGCAGTCTTGAGCTCTTCGAGTTCTTCTTCTATCAGCACATTAGTAGACTTCCACAAGTCTACCTTGGTGTCACGACAAGCTAGCCCCATGTCAAATGACTATAAATGAAAATCCGAAGCGGTCATATCTTCGAATCTACCGTCCTTGGTCGGTTTGGCCACTTCCATGGTGAAGTGCCCAGTCTCAGGGTCACGACCCAGAGTAGACACCGTCTTTACTTTTTTCTATTTTCTCATAGCGGCGTTGGGCTGAAAATCTCGTGAGACAGTGTGTCTTTGTTTGAAGCCCCTTCTTCCGCCCTCTTTCTCTTGCATTCCAGAGTATGTTCTATCCATGACTCTGTGCTAGTGACTTTGTTGGCAGAAACCAACTCCTCAATGAACAACTTCCCAATGACTGGAGGTGTATCCTTTGGTCTCGAAACAAAAGGATTTGCTGAAGTAGGAGAAGAGGATACCAATTTGGCTACTAAAGCGACCTTCTGTTTCTTCCTGGCCTCTCCTTCTGATTTTGTGGTTGAAGGGGTATCTTCACCCACTTCCACTATGACGGGAGACCCTCTCCTTGGAGAATTTTGGGTCTGGGTGTCAACTGGTACATCCACTGTGGTTGCTTTTACTGACCGCTCTAGCTCTCCATCCTTGGCAAGCTCCTTTGTTGTTCCGATATTTGGGAGTGAACCTTCTCCACAAGTCTTCTTTGGCTAAACTTCTTTTTTAGGAGGTTCATCGCCTCCACCAGCTGGTTGAGAAGAACTTTTGGACATAGTTGGGAGTATTACCAAGGAAGTTGTTGCGATGTTGGAGGAATCCTTTGTTAGAGTTCTTTGATTAGGAGGCTTCCTTTCTGACCTCTTCCTCCTTCTTGCTGTCCATTCGACCCATTGTTCTGTTCTCTTGTAGATACCCTCCATTAGAGTCGGTAAATCACTAATGGCTTGGTCCAACATAGGTTCAGAACTGACAGGGGTGAGCTTTATATCCTCTAGATATGTATTATCATACATATGATTGCCATCATCTTCTAGCCCCTCTACTGCAACATTAACATTGAACCTTTTGATTTGTTCAATAGTTAACCGGGCGTAGAATCTCTCTCTGCTTTCCAAATCATCCTTACAATTAGCCCAGTAGTCTTCAATATCATGTACATGATGAATTGTGCGACTCATTTGCAATACATCCCTGGCATAGTTCACCGGATCATATTGCGATCTCAAGACATCATAGGTTTCCAAAGAAGACCTCTTTGAGAATGTCTTGAGAACATTCTTCACCTCTGACCGGGATGCGCAGTTGTAAGGTCTGATGGTCATGGGGAAGTCGTATCCTTTCTTCTTAGCCTCAGCACAGAGTAAGTTCACTTGGAGTGCTTGCCTCATTACTTCGATCAGCACGATCATATCAGTAGGATACCTGGGCAGCTTCAAAGGAAAATCATCAAAACTCGCAAGACGAAGATATGAGAAACCTCTAAATTGAATGAAATAACACCCAAACTGGCTGACGAAAGCCATGGCTTCAGGGGAGAATCTCCTTTTTGGACAGCCATGTAACTCCCTGCACAATCTCATTGTAAATGCATCATTAACCCGAAGATACTCAACATAACTGTTATGCAATTGCAAAGAGGGGAAAAATTCATAACTCTTGACATCATCAGGAAATTCCTCTAATCTTGGAAGACCTGGCCAAATTTGGAGTGTAGCCAGAATATATAAGAGGACTGAAGACATGTAAAATTCATTCTGGCGTTTAGCCCTATCTAGGGCCTCTGAGAGATTCTCACTTACCATAAGCGCCCAATCAATAAAGTGATATTGAGAACAGATTACCTGAACTAGGAAGAAGTGATGATCAACAAAGTTGAGTGCCTCACTCTCACCTCTGATCCTGTGGACTAACACCAGAATGTCAACGATCTCCAGCTTTAGATTAGCGCCGTATAATGTCTTCGACAGTTTCCCTTTGGCGCTCTTGGGTTCTTGAAACCATGCTTTCATTATCTCTTTCCAAACTGACTTTTTGGCAATATACTCAGTCACCGCTCGACTGTATGTCATTTCCGAATACTCAGCTTGCTCTAGGATGCGAACCGAGTTCTGGACCGATTCCCTATCAATAGATAGCAGCACCGTATCATTGGGCAAGAGAATTTGCCTGGTATCTGGGTTGTATCGAGCGATGCATTCCCCGATCAATTCTGGGGCTTGAACGGCCACGGGAAAACGAGCGGCCTCAACTAATCTGCTCTCCTTCAGCTTCTCAGTAATGGGATGTATCTGGTCCACTTTTAATCTGTTTTGGAAATCCTGCATGTCAAAGAACTTCAGAGATGTATCTGAAATCTTATGCGATTCAGAAGTAATGCCATTCATTCCATCGAATCCCATGAATCTGGAAGCCATGATTCGAATGATTTGATTCGGGAATGAGGAAAATCTTTGAGAACGCAGGGACAAAGAAGAACCGATATTAAAGCTTCAAATCTAAGCAATATGTTAAGCAAACAGTAGCTCCTATTGGCAATCTCCAACTGATCTCATAACTTTTGAATTTTTACCATTTAACGGCCGACTTCCCGCGCCACACGAATGAAAAGACCTCAACATTAATGGAACAATCCATTATGAAGTAAAACGGTTTTATTTGAATTAATTACCTTTGCTTTTACGGGCCGTTAAGAAATGTCTTTTCACTTTTAGTAACCACAACGGTAACTTTTCTGAGGTGGCGAAAAATCACTTTTCCGCTTCTCCTTTGGGCGGAGAAGTGCTTTTGAAGTGCTCTCAGTTCAAAAATCCGCCAAGGGGGAAATTTGGTCCATTAGGATGCCAAAATGGCATGTGTTGATTTCACCTGCCTTCTTTATATCTCAGATTCTTTGTGAGACAGGTCCTTCGAAATCGCTTCATTTAAATGGTTTGGCGGAAAACATACTCTGAGGGTCAAAACCGGCTTGTAGGAGTAGAGGAGAAGTCATTTTCCGCTTTTCCGCCGTTGGCTTATTTCCTCGATTTCTTTCTATTGAATCATTCCCTTTGGCTTGTAGAGGTGTAATCCAGACACAACAACCCTTCTTAAGCCTAAAGGATCCATTTTAGATCTGTACTTCTTTCTGAGACATCACTTAGTAGTCGTCGACGGAAAATGTACTCTGTTGATACTTTTCCGCTAGTGGAGAAGCTCCAACTCGATTTTCCGCCAAGCTGCAAAATGAAGGATTACGACTATATACTTCCATTGTGTGTAATATTGATGTTAGAAAACTTCGAACCACAACCTTTACCGGATTGGGAGCTTAACCTACGAACTGAAAATATAAAGTCATAAACAGTAACCCTCCGGATCACAAAAGAGAAGGCAATTTGGAAAAATCCGGTAAAGGTCCCCTAGCCTAAGGGAAATTTTTCTAGACTTAGACTCAAGACTAACAAGAAGCTTTCAAGACCACCGCTATACATTAAACACTCACTTTTCTCTAAAGGTATGCAGACTAAAAGTGGGGCAACAACTGACTTTGTCTGGGGACTTGGACATTCACATGTCCAAGCAAGGAATCTCAAATCTCTGGTTTCGCAAAGCTCAACAAAAAGCGGCTCACAACAAAACTAAAGCAAGACACAGAAAAGGAAAGCAGAAAGGGAACCTAACTAGGAAAAAAAAGGCAGGAACTAAATGTAACTATTGTATAATACAGGGGTTACCTGTTTTCAATTCAAATTTGATAGAGCTTCAAATCCTGACCATTATACGTCAGGGGTAGCACTTCGCCATATGGATATGTCAACGTGAAAGAAATCTTCTTGAATGTGTGATGGATCTTGAAAGGTCCTTTCCATAGTGTTTCAAATTTTCCGTGCATGCCCTTGGGTGCCCTACGTTTGTCCCACAACAACACCATGTCTCCTTCCATAGATTTCTGGGGTCTGCTCTTTTTATCAAACAAACTCTTTACACGTATCTGATGCTGTGTAATGTGGTCTACCATTTTCTCTCTTTCTTCTTCCAGTTTGCTTAGGTACAAAATCCTCTTTTCTAAACCATCTTCATATATGCCATCTTCTACTGCTGTTCTCAGTTTGCAGGTTGCTAGCTCTAGTGGTAATGGAAGGTTGGCCTCTACTCTGTAAACAAGTTCAAAAGGGGATACACCTATGGCTCTTTTGGGAGTCACTCTATCTGCCCAGAGGGCTTCATAGATTTTCTTATGCTAGGTTCTCTGGTTGTCTGCTACAAGCTTCTTCATGATATTCACCAAGTTTTTATTGCTGGATTTGGCTTGACCGTTCCCTTGAGGGAAATAGTCAGAAGAATGACTGACCATGATGTCGTACTCGAAGCAAAATTCAATAATTTCTTGAGAAGAAAAGTATGCAGTGTTATCCATAACTAACTTAATAGGCACACCAAACCTTACCAGAATGCTTTCTTTGATGAACTCACATACTACTTTTGAAGTAGTCCTCTTGGTTGCTTTCGCCTCCACCCATTTTGTGAAGTAGTCAGTCACAGTGATTATGTAGGTATGACCTGCACTGGACATGGGGTTTATAGGACCAATAAAATCAAGACCCCATTGTTGAAAATGACCTTCAATTATCACCGGTCTCAGAGGCAACACTGCTAACTGTGGTTTTCTAGTAAACATTTTGCATTTCTCACACTTTGCCACCCAGTGGTAAACATCTTTGAACATTCCTGGCCAGTAATAACACTGCCTCAGAATCTTAGACGCGGTAACTGATGAGGAGAAATGTCCTCCGCAGGCTTCATCATGAAATACTTTAACAACTTCTCTTGTTGCTGTCTGTCGACACATCGGAGGAAGATTTCGTCTATTGATCTCTTATATGATCTATCTTCTCAGATAACATATTTAGAAACCTTCAATTTCAGGTCCCTTCTTTGCTTAGAAGTCAGACCTTCAGGGCATTCACCATATGTAAGGAAATACACGATGTTTTCAAACTAGGGGTCTTGCATACTTACTGCCAAAACCAATTGTGTAGCTTCTGGATCTTCACCTGCTTGGTTTTCCGCCATTGCCCTGCATAGTGCATTGCTTCTCACATGCCTTGTGGGCTTGATCTCTACATCATATTCTTGCATTTTGGCTACCCATGCTCCTCTGTTGTTACATCCTACATCCTGTTAAGTCAATATGCTTTTCACTGCGATATTAGGTACATACACAAGAGAATGTGAGTGTAAGATGTAGAATCTAAAATTCTTTAAAGCTTTAACGACTGCAAAAGCGTGCCTTACAGTTTGGGAGTATTTCAACTCATGATTTTTCAGAGGCGTGCTCATAAAAGCAATAGGAGCCTGGACTCCCTCCTCATTTTCCTGCATGAGAATGCCTGATAGAGTATGTTCAGAAGAATAACAATAGATTACAAAGTCTTTCTTGTAATCTGGGTGACATAACACCGGAGCATTGGCTATGGCGTTCTTTATGTTTTTGAAGGCCTGTTTACCGGGTTCATTCCACTTGAAATTCACATTTCCCTTCATCATATCAACTATACATTTAGTAATTTCCAAAAAATCTGGAACAAACCTCCTACGAAAGTTAACTTGACCAAAAAAAGATTTTACTCCAGTTTTATTCACAGGTAAACTCAATTGCTGAATAGCTCTGACCCTTTCTGGATCGATTCTTATGCCTTCCTGGGAGACAATGTGACCTATCAATTTCCCCTCAGTTACATAGAATACTGACTTCTTGGGATTTAACGAAATCCCATCCTCTCGACACCTTTGCAATACTTTCCTTAAGTCATTTATATGATCTATTCTTTTCCTAGAGAATACAGTAAGATCATCCAAATACATACCAATGATTTTATTCTTCATGTCACTGAAGGAAAGGTCCATACCTCCCTGAAAAGTAGATCCAACGTTGATTAGCCCAAATGACATTCTGTAGTAAGCGAAAGTGCCCCACGGGGCGGTGAACGCCGTTTCATGCTGGTCCGCTTTCTCAACTTCTGTATGATTATATCCTGAAAAGCCGTCCAACATAGACATCATTTCAGCTCCGGCTACAATCTGCAGTAAGTGATCCATATTGGGAAGAGCATAATTGTCTTTCATAGAAGATTGGTTAAGATTTCTGAAGTCTACACAGATTCTTATCTCTCCATTCTTCTTCCTCTCAGGCACTATGTTTGCCACCCAGGTAGAGTGGTGTATAGGATAGATGATCCTTGCTTTAAGAATTTTATCTACTTTCTTGAATATTGCATCCGCAACTTTGGGATTATAGTTCCTTTTCTTTTTCCTGAATGGGGTAGCTTCAGGTTTTAAGGGGATTTGATGCTTGAATTTCCCACCCATAAAACTCTTCAGGTCTTCATAGCTCCAGGTGAAAACGTCCGAGTATTCTAGGAAGAGTTTCCTTGCCTCGTTCCGTTCTTCTTCAGTACAACACTTCCCAATGTTGATCATCTTGGGATCTTTCTCAGTTCCAATAGTCATTCCTTCATACTCGCCAGTAGTAGGACCTCTTTCGATTCTTTTCTTCTTCACAAAAGTGTCGTGCTTGTTGAAAAGTTTTTCAAGAGTAACTAGATGGGGCAGGATGATATTACCTTGCAACTGGATAATATTTGACTTATCTTTCTCTTCCTTATCTGGATGACCTCCTTTATGATTGCCACAAACCTCTTTATGGAAGTCGCCACCGCTCTTTAGAAAGAGAAGGAGATTCTTGTCATCTTCGAACACTTGCCAATCTTCCACATTGTCGAGTATAGATGGTCGATATATGACTTCCACTTGGTACTTCTTGTCTTTTAATCCCGGGTGGGGAAGGAGTAATGAGGCTGACACAGTCAGGGAGTCCGCTTTGGCATTCAACTCTCTTGGCACTGATTCAATAAAGAATGCGTCTAGTGTTTCTATCTCATCCCATACTCTATTTATGTAGTTATTTAATCTGTGATTTTTAACAGAGTATTGGTTCTTAATCTGGCGCACGATAAGCTCTGCATCACCACGAGCTCTCAAAATCTTCACGCCTTTTTCCTTTGCAGCGATGATTCCTAACAGAAGGGCTTCATATTTTGCAGTATTGTTGGTATTTCTGAATTCTAATTTATAAGCCATAGGCTCACATATTCCATTTGGTGATATCAGGACCACACCTGCACCGGATCCCGACGAAGCACAACTGCCATCAAATTCAAGTGTCCAGACTTGAGATGACTCTTCTTCGGCGGAAAATTCCTTTCCCCGTTCTCTTGTTTTCACTTCCTCATTGTGATCATTGGCAAATAGCATATAGTTGCCAAATTCCAATTCTTGATACAGAATTTGGGCTTTAGGATTATCTGACTTCAGCACTGTAAACTTAGCTTTCTCTTCCGGGACTAGTTTAATTTTTTTTATTACCCACCGGGATTAAAGCTTGAGACCAATCTAACTTTATTTCCCCTCCTAGATCTCTGCAGAAACTCCTACTTAGCAACAAACCGTAGCTAGCAGGTATATCAGCAACTAGAATTGTTAACAACATCTTCTTCTCAGGGTGCGCTGCTAGAGCCACTTGGGCATCCTTAATTTGTCCAACCAGAGGTACTTGCTTAGAGTCCATAGAATAGCACCTACCATGAGCTTTAGTAAGGGTAAGTCCCAAAGCTTTAGCTACTGTTGATGGCATCACGTTATCTGAGGCTCCAGAGTCTATTATACAATTGCTCAACTTGCATCCATTAATATATAAAGACACAGAATGGATCAGGCTTCTGACCCGAGAAAGTAGCTAACATAGATGATTCACCCTTCTCAATGGGCTCCGCAAAAATTGACTCATTTTCTATAGTAGTCATGACGTTCTGGTTTAGGTTTTGATTCCCTTCAGTACAGTAATCTACTAATTTTTGCAATTCTATAGGATTGGACTTGAGATAATCTATGGGAGAAATTTGAATTCGAGAGTCTCTACAGAATTGAATAATGTCAAAAGAGTTCTGCTCCTTACCTGGTTGTAGAATTCTCACACCTTGATTGGCTTCCTTAGAGTTGGAGGTAGACCTCTCGTTATTTTTAGGTGGGGGGGAAGAGGCAGGACCTTTATCTTTCTGGCTCCTGGTCAAGACTGTATAGGAAGTCCCATCTATGGTTGCATAACATGTTGCTCCTTGTTCAGAATCAGAATCATACTCTAAATATAAATTTTCAGAGTCGCCATGCGAGTATGAATCTGGTTCGGCTCCGGAGACTCCAGCATTCCATTCATCAGTCTGATGCATTTGCCAAGCGCGGGCTACATCAGGGCAGATTTCTCTGTCGTGATCTATAGTTAGATGAAAGGCGCACATATTCCCTCTTTTAGGGGGGGCTTCAATAGCTAGTCTTTGTGGTGGACCAGTTAACTGTAGTGCTTTACTGTCAACATTCCTCCCATCATTGCCCCTTCTGTTGATAAGGGTTATTGAATCTAGGAAGTTGCCTTTTGAAGGCAATGAATTCGTTTGACAATTTTTGGATCATCTCATCAGATGATGTAGTACCACTAGAACTGGCTCTTGACTGGATTTCCCTCTTCCATTTCCCGAATGAGATCATGTGGTCTTCGAGTTCCACGACAGTCCTCTGTGTAGCATCTAAACCTCCAAGGTTCACTCTTCTTAGATCATAATTGATATTTGGTGGCATAGCACTTATAAAGAATGTTTTCAAATTCCCCGCCGTAGGTCTGTCAGCCAGTGGAATACGATTTACGAGCTTATTGAATTTAGCAATGAAATCTCTCATACTAATAGAAGGTTCTTTCTTGATAGAGGTTAATTGCATCAATAGAGCATGTTCATCTTCCGTAGTTTTAAGCCTTCTTTCAAAAGCAGCTCTCATGGAGGCCCAGTCTGTAATAGAAGAATTTGGTAGGTGGTGAAACCAATCTATAGCACCTTCGACAAGGGTCTCAACAAATAATCTAACGGCCACATCCTCTTCTCGTACTGCCAGAATATTGACAGAAGCAAAGAATGCAGCAATATGTTCATCACTGGAAACTTTCCCGTCTCCAGAAAATTTAGGAAAATTCTTTCTAGACCCTGAGGGAAGAGGATTGTATGCTGCTAATTGTAGGGGTCCAACTGCAGCGGCCCAAGGGAGTGCCATCGTTACTTGAGGTAGATAGGGGGTTAGATTGATAACAGGGGGAGCAACTACTCCGTGTAACGTTAACACTTGGCAAGTAGTGGATAAAAGAGTAGACTGCTTAGGGGGTGAAGAAGGTTTGCTCTGGCTTTTTGCAGTTCTATTCTTTCGGCGAGGTACTTCAAGCAGAGCAAAGTTAATATCTACAAGTCTCTCAAAGACTGGATCTGTACTTCCTTCTTTCCTTGTGCTCTGGAGAAATCTTTTAGGCTCCATATTTTCGACTAATTCTGTGGCCTAGCTTCACGCTCGGCTTGGCGTTGTGCTCTTCTTTGATTTCTCCTTCGGAAGGCTCTTTCAAGTGCTTCTGCTCTAGCTTCATCTTGCTCTAGCACTTGACTGGCGTTTCTGTAATGTTCAGTGCTTCTTCTATTCCTCCAGGCAAAAGTGTTCAGCAAGGAAACAAGGTCTTCTTGATCGTCTTGAAAACCAAGATTTGGTTGGAGTACAGGAATTATATTTTCATGGGGAAGCACCATCTTTCCTCATGATATGTTTATGGTGTAACGACTGTCCGTCTCCCCAGTAGAGTTGCCAAAAATCTGTTAGTAAATAGATTGTTCTTTTCAATTTAACTCTAAATTACCCAAAATACTTAAGAACAATCGAATATAACAGTTGGAAAATTGTTATTGAAAAAACCAATTTCCCTCTGAATTTAAAGGTACAACTCCCTTATATGAATGATTTTCAGTGAATTTTGCTCTTTACTAGTCTAACAGGGGTATGTTCTTAACCCGACAACAGAAGAGGCAAACCAAGCTAATCCTAGGCAGGAAATAGCTCAGGTAGGACGAATTCAACTCTAAATCTAGCCAACTCTAAGATTTCATCAATCAGATTAACTCCCAAAATTGGTAATGCATGAACTTCTACTGAAAATGCAAATGCAAGACTAAAGACTAATGATGAAACAACGATGAATCAATCTATATCATAAGAACGTTTCCCAAACTTAAGATAACAATGAATTTCCCCTTTTGCTAATCGTATCAATTCATAATACAGAGCTCTGGTTTGAACATAGATTGTAATCCAACTTCAAAGAAACATCCAAATTCAATAGAAAGATAAATGCAATGCAGATGGAACAGATAAAACAATGGTATTCAGACATACAAATTTGACTCAGCAAAATGCTATCTTTCACACCAAAATTTAGCCGACCTTTGTATTGATTTTGGAAATAGTACATATAGAGTCCCAGATTGGGCTGTTACAAAAAGAAGGGGTAATCAAAACAGTTCAACTTCCCCAACTGGAAATGATAACTGAAAGATTAACCGTTACATTTTGATCACAATTTAGTACAAAGAGAGAATCTACTTTAAGCTTCGGTTTCGCTCTCTTTGCCTAACTTAGCCCTATAGGCAGTGACAACTGTAATAACTTTGATAAGCTCTTCATATCTGTTAACGTGGACATTGGTGTATCAGATGAGCCATTTGGAATGCTCTTTAGCCAGACTTTTAATTGCGTCTGTCCGATCCTTCAATTCTTCCATAGCTTTCTAAACACATCTGCTCAGCTGTTGAAGTTTTGGAACTTTTTCCAAGTGAGTGGAGGACGGCTCTAACAACTTGTCTACATAATCAAAAAATGATTTCTGCATATTGGCCAGTCCTATCATTTCCTTACCTTCCCCACTTGTCTTTGATTCTGTATGCAAACCTTGAAATCTTTGTTTTGTTCTTCTCTGACCTTAATGTCTACTTGCTGCAACCCCGTCTCGGCCTGGATAATCATTTCAATTTTGAACTCTAAACTTTGAAGCCACTCGATTAGAGGTTCATCTCCCTTCTGCAGAATCTTGGCTTTCAACGCCTCTTTTGTCTTCATCTTCACAGCTACA
>MU225054.1:174853-257403 GCA_018584345.1 Thuja plicata
AACATAGTTGGTCTAATATTATAAGCAAAGATTCAATATAGAATTTACAAAAATATTATCACAAATGTATATATGACACTTATTGAGCAGAGGTCTTGACCCTTTGGTGAAATGGTGGGGCTTCTTGCCTGTAGTCCCTACAAGCAAGGTTCAAGTCCCTATGGGGTTGCTCTCTACCATGTCAACAATGGAGAGTTGTTGACCTTGACCCTTGGTGAAATAGTGGGGCTTCTTGCCTGCAAAGCTTACAACCAAGGTTCAAAAGTTTAAAAGAATAATTCAAAATGAAGTGTGCTCTTGCTCTCGCTCATGGTGTAACGACTTTGGTTCCCACTTCCGCTCATGGTGTAACGACTTTGGATGCCTCCTTTGGAACCCAAGTTGTTTCGTCTATTGCCCATTTTGCCTTTGCTACCCTTGACGCCTCTTCTTTGTCTGAATCTGTGATTGCTTTTGGGCAGGTCGCTGCAAATGCAACCTTGTTTGGGATGGGGGCTTGCTCTCACCCTACTCCCTCTTCTTTGTGTGTGTTGGGTGCTCCACATCTGGCTGAGGGTGATGTGGGGGTTCTTACCATTCCTAACACTATTGGTGGAAGGGTTTTTGTTGGAGTGGTGCTCACTGAGCATTCTTCTTAGATACCTGAGATTGGTTCTACTAAGGTGTATAAATGTCGACCTCTTGCCTGTGCCAAGCCATCCCCTGTGGTGGTGTGTGGTATGGATGTGGTGGAAAATGCGGATTTCTATTAAAGATGCGAGTTGATTTGTAGATTCGCTAGTTTATGGATTTCTCTTCCTAATCTTCATTGCTGGTTGACAGATTCTTGGCGACTTGTTGTCCCTGGTAACATTGAGCTTTCCCCTTCTGCAAAGGGGTTTTTTATTGCCGTGTTTACTTCTTTTGAAGAATGAGATTTGGTGTTATGCAAGTTGTGGGTTTTGGGGACTCTCTCTCAGCCAAACCCTACATAGTCTCCTTCAACCCTCTTACTGAACCACTTAGTGTGCGCCCAGTGTGAGTTTGTCTCCCAAATCTTCCCCTTCATTTTTGGGAGAAATCTTGCTTTGAGGCTATTTGCAACTCTATAGGCCGTTTGTTGAAGGTGGATAAGACTATGATTGCTATGGGTCTCTCCACCTTTGCACACATTTTGGTTGACATCAAGATACCTCCACACCTCTCCCTGGAGATGTGGTTCTCATGGTGGGGAATAAGCCACAAACTCAAGTAGTGGATTATGAGGGCCTCCCATTTCAATATCATCGGTGCTTCTCTACTGGTCCCCTGACAATTGATTGTTCTCTCCTGCAACGTATAGGCACCACGACTTGGTGGAAGGATGCCAATGATGAACATTTTGAATGTCCTAGCTTCTGATTCTTCCTTTGATGATGAATCACATGCTGACGATGACTCCCTTTTGGATGAAGCTTTTACTACAAATTTGGGTGATATTCCTACTGCAAATTGAGCCTCATCAGTTCTAATTCCTACTACAAATCTTGGTGATGTTCCTGTTGCAAGTCGGGCCTCATTAGTTCTTGCTCTTGTTGGTGCAGCCCCCTCTATTTGTACGGACCCCTTCTCCGTGTACTGCTCCCGCTCTGCTCCACTCTTCAGTTGACAATGTACATCTTTCTTAGCACCTTGCCCCTTGTCCTGACAATTTTTCAAATAGAGTTTCACGGGTCCTAATGATAGAATCACTTGGACAGTCGCCCGACGGTGTAGAAAAAATCACTTTTCAGCTTCTCATTCTTCTCCCCATTCTTTGTATTTGCCAACACCTTTATTGTTAGTGTTGTTGATCTATTTTGATGCATTTGGGTTGTGGTTGTATGAGGGTTACACCTTGTTTTGCTTCTGATTTTAATAAAAAACACTTATCAAGCGAATTGTTTAGATTACATGAGTATTCTCTTCTCTTATACCCAAAATATAATTGAATAGAAGAAAGTATATAAAGTTTATAATCATTTTACATGGTTAATTAAAGATAACTTGAAAGTAATTTTTAAATCCAACAATGATGCAATCTAAGCTAGCTTATCATCATCAATATAATTTTTATGTAGTTTGGTCAAAAATAATTTGAACATAATGTTTAACTATTCATAAGTAAGCACTAATGATAAACATTCTAAGCATCTTAGTCTTGTACAATGAAACACATGCATGGTTATTAGATTGATTAAGTCTAAAAACAAAGTACTATAAAACTAAAGATGTATGAAAAATCTCATAAGCAATAAAAAAATAGTAAAAATTAATTATCCATGGAGCACTTCATAGAGAAATGTAAGATACAATCTTTCATTCCAATTTCTTTAAGAAGTAAAAATAAACGTAAAAATTGGTTATGATTTAGTTTATTTTAATATTTAATTCTTGTTGAGCTTGCATATTATTGAAAAATGCAATTCTTTTTTTTAAGTTGTCATTTTAATTTTGGAGACTGCCTCCTAAAAATTTGGCTTGTCTCATGTATATGATATCAAAATGTTCAATTCATTCAAATAACATCATATTTTCTAAAGCAAGAGATGTGAAAAATAATGTTAAGACTAGGTACCTATGTAGACTTAACAAATCTAGGTGGGTTCATTAAAAAAAATCTTCATTTAGATGATTCAATTTAGAGTTGCTAGTTCTTTTCTTGGATTTAGTTTCAATACAAATCTTATTATTGTATACAACCTTTTAATTTAGGAATAGTCTTCATTCCTCTAATAAACAAACATTGTCTCATATCACATATAAAATATGCATAACATTTTCCAATTACTACTGAAATGCTTAATGGGCTTGTCAAATTCTAATTCAAAATGGTCATCTTACAAAGTTAATCAACTCATAAATCTTGCACACAAATCAATAAATGCATATGAAGAAAATCAATGAAATATTTCATTATTGTTAAATTATGTAAGATGACTAACTCCTATCTCACCATTCTACATGCTAGAAGAGTCTTATGGTTTAAATCAAATCTAACAAGACATCCAAATGATTTGAGATGAAATTTTTTGTGTTATTTTTTATTAACATCAATAACAAAACAAGGGTGTTGACCCTTACACATTTACAACCCAAAGACGTCAAAAGTGATTAACCAAACACTAACAAAGGTGTTGACAATTACAGAGATAAACAACACACTAGTAGAAAGGCTAATAGTCCACTTCAAGAGTGGGTAGACAACTCACCCACAACATGAGGAGAAGAATGAGAGCCCCAAGAATGATTTTTCCTACGTCATTGGAGGACTAACCAAGCGATGCTATCATTAGGATTCCCACCACAATGGGGAAAAAAATCATGAAACAATATTTGAAAAATTGTTAGCACAAGGGGCGTAGTGATGAGACAGCTGTACATTGTCAGTCGAAGATTGGAGTAGAGAAGCAACAGTAGATGGAGAGGGATCTGTATAGGTCAAGAGGGCCGCACCAGCAGGAGTAGGAACTAATGAGGCCTAGTTTGTAGTAGGAACATCACCCATATTTGTAGCAAGAGCTTCATCTAGGAGGGAGTCATCGTCAACTTGTGATTCATCATCCGAGGAAGAATTGAAAGCTAGGATAGTTAAATGTTCATCATTGGTGTCCTTCTACCAAGTGGCAATGCCTCAATTAGTTTCTAGGTGACCAGTAGAGAAGCACCAACGACATCGAAATGGGAGGCCCTCATAATCCACTGCTTGATTCCATGGCCTATCCCCAACCATGAAAATCACATCTCCACGGAGAGGTGCAAATGTATCAATGTTGACCAAAATGCGTGGAAAGGTAGAGAGACCCATAACAACCACAATCTCATCCACCTTTAAGAAACAACCTATAGAGTTGCCAATGGCCTCAAAGCAAGAGTTCTCCCAAAAATGAAGGGGAAGATTTGGGAGACGAACCCACACTGGATGCATACAATGGTTTAGTTAGAGGGTCGAAGGAGAATGTCCAGGGTTTGGTTGAGCAAGAGTGAATCCCCAAACCCACGAATTTCTTCACACCAAATATTGTTCTTTAGAGGAAGTAAACAAAGTAATAAAAAACCTCTTTTCACAAGGGAAAAGATCAATGTTGCCAGGGACAATAGGTCTATGAGAATCCATTACCTAGTGATGAAGATCTGGAAGAGGACACAAACCAACGAATCTACAAACCAACCTGCATCATTGATAGAAATCCACATTTTCACCACATCCTGGTCACACACCACCATAAGGGATGTTTTGGCACATACAAGAGGTCAAAACTTCTCCTTTGAAGGAATAACAACAAGAGTTTTGGCAAAAAAAGAAAAGCTTAGTCCACCAACAATAGAAAGAGGCTTGGGGGGTGGGGTGTGGACCCCCCACTTATTTCCTTAGTAGAACCATGCCTAGTGAGAACCACTCTAGCAGGAACCCTTCCACCAGTAGTGTCAGGAACAACAATAAGAACCCCCATATCACCCACAACCATATGTGGAACACTCTTTATGTTGTTTTAATAACACATTGTGATCATTTTAAAAATTATGTTGCTATAGATATATTCAACTTGGGAACATCATTAGTATGCATTAACTCATGTTTGAATTTGGACGTTATGGGATGGGCATCTTAGTGTGAAACAATAATGTAGATGCCAATTTGAAACAAGATTTAGTCTAATAAATCTAGAGTTTCTCAAATTGATTAAAAGAATTCATTATACTAAGGAATATCTTGGGGTGATGATCACATCACTAGATCACAAGTGTAAATAGATTTCTATAGTGGTAAAACATGTGATCAAGTTTTTGTAAAAACCTTACCACTATTTAACAAAAAACATAGCTTGTGATTTGTTGCATTCTTTCCATGAAACATCATAATGATAAACCTTAGGTATAGATTGAAATAGGAATATTAGGAAAAGTGCAATCATAATTAGAGTGTTTTGCCTTCTTTTAATGAGGTCTTGTATAACAAGTTAGAGTGTAATTTGCAACTCCAAAATAATCGAAATTATAAGAAACTTATCCCATATAAATTTGATTTGAAAGTTAATGAATTGAGTTTTATATAGTTTGCGTGCAACTTGTAAAAATATGCATCGATTTTATGAGTTTTGCAACAACTCGATTCGTCATCGATTTCGTTTTTATTTTTATTTATTTATTATTATTTTTTGTTATTTTTATTTTTATAAATTGATTGTTGTCAGTGGTATATTCTTGACCAGTTGTAAGTGGCCTATTTGTCTTGTCTTTATATGGGCTCATCAGTCTTGTTTCGTTGCTTTGAAAAAAAAAAACATCTAACAATATTATACCCATAATATCAAGGCAATAGATCATGTTGAACCTAACATGTTGAACTTTATCTAAACCAACCAAGAAAAATATTGCTGAGAAGATCTATTTTTCATCGTTAAAAGAAAATCGTTGACAATTTTATTCATAGTTAACCCCATTCAAAACTTGAACACAACATAAAAGGTAATAAAATATTTATTCTTTAATATTAGAAATGCTAACCATAGTCTTTCATAGCCTTCTCACAATTGGCTGATTATACATATACTTATATTTTCTACCTCTATAAAATTAAATGTTCATTAACTTCATAAGTAGCGTCCATGGGGGTAGCACCCCTATTCCATTAAACCAAATAAAAATAGTTACATGACATCCTTGAAAAGGATTCGTTGTAACGATTTGGTCATTTATGGATAACGATGATCTTAGAAGCGTATCCCTTTTGATATTTCAAAGGCACGTTCGAACAAAACTTCAAGTATTTGGCCAATGTAGAAGTTGAACCACCACATTATCCCTTTCAATGCCTTCCTTGAATAAGGTGTTTGCTTGTTTATGTTCCTCATTGTGATGATTGATCACAATGTTAAGAATTCTTGCATTGTTGCCACTATGGGAATCCATTTTCAGGGCATCGACATCATCGATTTTTATTTTGTTTTAGACGATTGTTTATTAGACTGTCCATAATTATCGTTCTTTAACTATTTTTCTTAAAAACCAATGAGAAATATTATAGGAAGATACCAACCATTCTATTGTCGGGGATGTGATGAAACAATATTGTTGATCACCTTTCAGATGATTTTCTTCTTTTGAACAATCATTTGAGTTGGGTAGAGGAGCTAGATCTTTAAAAGGGGAATTTGACCCTAGAGATGTGCATTCCGTTAGGGATTAAGGTGCCACCCACCTTGTAAATTCTATGTCATATTGTATGGTTCTAACATACTTGGAATGCATCCCTAGGCACATAGGGCGTATTAGGAGAATAATTTGTAATATCTACTCCCACTATTGTTTGTAATATATTCATAAGGGATGATGAGATCCACTAATAGTTGTAAAAGTGACTTTGTAGACATGTACATATTTAATTAATGTTTTTTCTACACATGGATGCCTAAAATGGGATGATAAAAGAAAAGTGAATATGAAAAATGAGTGATTGTTGTGATTCTTGAAGTGGGCACTTGGAAAGAGGCAAATGTGTCTCTTGGTACTCAATTTTTATGGGATTTAATATGATGCTTCATTTCCAAGTTTGGACGCATAAATTGGAGGGAAATTTTTGCAGCCACAGTCGATGTCCTTTTACATTCGAAGGAGGAAAATCAATGGTTGGGACATTTTGAATGAAGGTTAATCTTTGGTCTCCAAGTTTGGTGTTTAAGACCTCTTTACATGTTTATAAAAGTGTGAGATTAAGAGTAGAAATTGAATGTAGAGTTATTTTGTAGGAACAAGGATAGGTTGGAGCATAAAGAAGTTGTTAATAGGTACACAAGTGTTGTCATGTTGGAGGCAAAGTGTAAAATAGAAGTGCTCAACAAATTGTAATCTTATTCAAATATAATGCATACTTGGTCTTTCTTCTTATTAAAGTTTTTTCTCGCATGGGTTTCTCCACATAAATCTAGTATTATGTGATTCTCTTATGTTGTTGATTTGTGCCTTTTTACTATTATCTTATGGTGATATTAGCTTTTATTTATTATTATTTTGATATTAATCATTCTCATAGACCTAATGTCGTGTAAAGCTGAGACTGTGAAAACCAGAGATGCAATTCCACTCATTGTGTATAGAAGAATGTTATGAATTGATAGTAAGAAGCCCTGTGGTTTTCACTATTTTCAACGCCTCCTCTTTCTCAATTCCCAAGCCCAATTCTCAAGAATGCAAAGAATAGACACCAGTAAGATGAACATTCTTCATCTATATGTAGTGTGTCCACCTTTTGCATTTAAAACAAAAAACGGAGTGTCCAATTTGTGCGTTAAAAATACACAATGAGATTGCAGTTTCTAGGTTTTTTTTTAAGTCTACAAATCAGTGGAAGAAACAAGACACAATTTTTGAGGCCACTTGAGGAAGTGAAGAAACCATGAGGATTACTGTTAACTAAGTTGAAAAGCAAAGGGAACAAATACAAGTCTGAGATGTCTCCTGTTCTCGCTTCCGCTGCTACCTCCCGTGTGGGAGATTCAAACTCTGGCGTTTCTCGCCCAGCTATTCTTCCGTCTAGGTTTGGGGCAAATGCATCAGTGTCTACTGTTGTTGTTTCTTTTGCACAGGGGACTCCAAGAGCTGCTGCTGCACGCGCAATTTCAAATGAAACCTCTGCTTATGCTTCCCTCTCGTCGGGATTTGATGGTCCATTGGATGGCTGCGGTGGGGGAGGGAATTCAGTGGTGTGCCCTCTGCCTTCTGTGGCTAGGGCCTGTGGTAATGCTGTCCCTACATCCTATGCTGATGTTGCGGCTTTTGAAGCTGATATCAACGTGGCTTCTTCCTTTGGTCTTCCTCTTCCTGGGAGGGGTGATCATCGATCTAGATCTATTACGCCTGTTGCTGTAAGTAACCCTTTGGTGGTTAATCTAGAAATGGATATAGTTGATGAGATTTTTAATCACACAGAGGACTATTCCTCTTTTGCTACTATTTTTAGATTCCAGGGGGTTTTTGGCCCTCTCTTTCTGATTTACATGCTTGGATGTCCAAATTTTGGGAGCCTTTTTTGGCTGAATCTTTTCAAATATACCCTATGGAAAGGGGTTTTTTTATAGTGAAATTTGACAATGCTGAAGATCGGGATACTATTCTGCGTAGCTCCTTCACTTGGGATGATCTTTATCCTTTGATGGCCAAACCCTGGTATAAGGATTTTGATCCTTCTACTGAATCTTTTAATAAAATTCCTTTATGGGTTCAGCTTCTGAATCTTCCCCTGCATCTCTGGATAGACTTTGTCTTGGAGGCTGTAGGCGAGGCCATTGGGGACTTTCAGATGGTTGACTCGGGTTCTTCTAACATCTTTCATCTGACATATACTCGTATCCTTGTGGAGGTTGATGTCTCTAAGGGTCTCCCTAAGATGTTGACCTTGGCTTCTCCTTGGGGCTCTTGGACCTAGACCCTTGATTATGAGGAAATTCCGTTCAGGTGCAGAAAGTGCCACAAGACTGGCCATATTGCTGCCAGGTGTTTATCAGATAGGGGAAAATCAAAGAAACCTCCCTCTTGGTGGGTGGGTGAAAAAGACCACCATTATTCAGTTCAGAAAGTTTCTAAGGATGGGGGTTTGGATGACAGTCCACCTCAGGATTTTCCCACTACTAAAGCTAATGTCGCTATTACAGATGCTATCCCGAAAGATGTTACTAATTCTGACCTTGATGCTGTCCTAGGTCAGAATGGTGTTGCTTTTTTGTAAGGTGATGTGGCTGCTATCCCTGCCCCTATGGTTGATGTTATCTCTATTTCTGCTATCCTTAATGTTGGCACTGTGGTTGGCACCCAATCTCCTTTGGGGGGGATTGTTGTCTCTGTCCCTGCCGGGTGTGCTGGGATGGACAACCCTGCCTCTCGGGTTGTGAGTTTCTCTAATATTTCTTTGTCGGGGAAGAATGAAGCATTGTTGATGGAGGAAGGATGGAAAACTGTCAAATGAAATAAATTTAAGTCTCCCAAGCCTTCTTTTGATATGAATTTAAGGTCACATATGGGTGGGACTAAATGATTTCTTGCTTTCCTTTTTTTCTGACTGTTGTTCTGGTCATGGTTTCTTTTTTGTGGGAGTGCTTGTTCACTCCCTTTGGTGTGTCTGGTGTTGATTCACTGCTGTAATTTGGTTCTCTTAATGTTCTATCGCTTAGTTCTTTTTTGGTTGTAAAAGGTTTCGGGTCCTTTCAAAACTTGTTTTTACTTGATCAAAATGAAAAAATAGGGGCATTGTCCCTTACAAACCTATAGCCCAAGGACATAACATTCATAGAACAAAATGACCATCACAACAAGGTCAAGAATAAACCATTAACAACACACTAGTATCACAATTATAATTCATATCAAGAGCGGGCAGACAACTCACCTACATCATGGGGAGGAGTGACTGAAGAGAAATTTTTTATTCACTGGTGAAAAACCATCTAGGAGATACTATCACTAGGGTCCCCACCATAATGGGGAGGAGGTGGTGGAAACCTCTTTGTCAGACGGTCAGCACAATGAGCAGAGTGATAGAAATATTGCACATCATCATCCAAAGGTTGGAGTAGATCGGGAGTAGTTGTCAGAGGAGTGTCCACATGGAAAGAAGGGGGCCATACCATGATTAAGAGGTAGAGTAAGGTCCACTAGTTTGGAGGAGGCTAAATTAGTAGGAAGAGCATCATCTTGAGGGGAGTCATCATCAACTTGTGAATAGTCATCAGAGGAAGAATTAGAGACCAGGACAATCAAATGATTATGATTAGCATCCTTCCATCAAGTGGTGACACTCTTATGGTGCAAGAGAGAACAATTTGTAGCCAGATGACTAGTAGAGAAGCACCACCAACATTAAAAGGGAGGGCCTCATAGTCTAGTGACCATGAGAACCACATTCCCTAGAAGGGGTGAGGAGATGCCAATGTCAATCAAATGTAAGAAAAGGTAGAGATGCACATAGCGGATATAGCCACCTTTAAGAAGCGACCAATAGAGTTTCTAATGACCTCAAAATAAGAATTCTCCCAAAAATGAATGGTAAGATAGGGGAGACGAACCCATACTAGACAAACACTAAGTGGCTCAATAAGAGGGTTAAAGAATACTGCATAAGGTTTGGCCAAGAGAGAGAGAGAGAGTGAGCCCCCCAAACCCATAGCTTGCTCAACACCAAATCTTAGTCTTTAGAAGAAGTAAAAATAATAATAAAAAACCCTTTGCATAAGGGAAACACTATGTTACTAGAAACTAAGGATCTCCAAGAATCCATCACCCAATGATGAAGATCTGTAAGAGAAGGCCAGAAAATAGCAAGCCGACAAACTTACCCACAACATTGGTAGAAATCCACATTATCCACCGCATCCGAGCCACACATTGCCTCATGGGATGTCTTGGAATAGGAAAGAGGCTTTGGGAATGGACCCCCTCATTCATGAGCTTAGTAGAGCTAGAACTAGGTCTCTGAGAAAAGTGTCTAATGAGCACCGCACTATTAGAAACCATTCCACCTATAGTGCCAATATTAACAAAAAGAACCCCCAAATCATCCAAAACCAAAGTAGCACCTAGAAAAGAACCAAACCTAGGGAAAATGGGGTCCGAGGAGGATCCAAAGAGGAAAACAACCGTTATCCCTTGCTGCTCCTACAAGCCTTCATTAGCACCCATGACTACCTTAGGAGGCACAAGTACCAACACCTTTGCAAAAGCGACATCACAAATTCAGCCATTTGAAAAATGATTGGGTGGGAAGAGACAATGGAGCCATTGGAGTCATCATTTAGAAAAAAAGTCTCTTATTTATTGTTGTTGTAAGTTCACATGTGGTATTTTATTAAGTATGTTATTTTGGTTGATTTTTAGCATCATAAAGAAGATATTTATTATCATGGCAACTCCACATTAATGTTATTTAATTGCATGTTTGTAGAAATTCAAGATTTTCATATTGTAGTATTATGAGCCTTGTATCTTATCTACTGATATTGTAACTTGATATTAAGTCTTTAATGGTAATTCATTGGATAGAGATTAGAAGTTTCCTAACACATCCTTGTGTTGTGTCGAGGAGAGTGATTTGTGCTACAAAGATTTCCTTGGTGAGTTTCAAGAGATAAGAATATCAACCACATTCAGCTCGCAAAATGTTTCTAGTTTCAATAGGTTTTAGGTTTGATAAAAATGATCAACAATGAGAGTTTCAATGCATATTTACTCACATTTTTTTTAATGTTAATAGTAGAAAAACAAGGGCTTTGGCCCTTACAAAGACATTCCATAAAGGACATTTAGAATAGATCAAGAAAACTCTATTAAACACACTACTAGAAATGCTAGTAACCCACCTCAAGAGTGAGTAGACAACTCACTCACAACATGGAAGGAGAATGAGAGACTGAAGAACAATTTTTCCTATGCCATTAAACAATTGTCCAAGCAATACTATCACTACAATCCCCACCACAAGGTGCAACAAATGGTGGAACCCTCTTTGAGAGACATTAGCCATAAGGGGTAGAGTGATAAGAAGGTTGTATATGTTCAACCAAAGGTTGGAGGAGAGAAGGAGCATTGTATTTAGGAGGTTTCACATAGCCACAAGGAGCTGCACTAGCAACAAGAGGTGGAGTAAGGTCCACTAGGTTTGAGGAGGACAAGTAAGAAATAAGAGCATCATCCCGAGGAGGGCCACAATAAACTTTGAAGTGTCATTAGAGGAGGAATCAAAATTTAGAAAAGTGAACTGATCATCATTAGCATCCTTCCACCAAGTGGCAATGCCTTTGCAACTCGAGAGAGAACTATCTGTTTCCAGGACCGGTTGAGAAGCACTGACAACATTGAAAGGGGAGGTAGTCATAATATAGCAATTGAGTCCATGGTCTATCCCCAACCATAAGAAATACATCCTTTGGAAGAGGTGTGGAGATGTCAATGTCAACTAGAATCCATGCAAATGTAGAGAGACCCATGGCAGTCGTGTTATCACCTACCTTTAAGAAATGACCAATAGAGTTATCGATGGCCTCAAAACAATAATTCTCACAAAAATGATTAGGAAAATTGGGAAGATGAAAACTCACCAAATGCATACTGAGTGATTCAGTAGGAGGGTTGAAGGAGACTGTCCAAGATGTGGAGGAAAGAGAGTGAGTCCCCCAAGCCCACAACTTGCTCAATGCTAGATGTCATTTCTCGGAAGAAATAAAAACAACAACAAAAATATCTTTAGCATAGGATAAAACTTCAATGTTACCAGAGACAAAGGGTCTCAAAGAGTCCGTCACCCAATGATGAAGATCCGAAAGAGAATCTGTCACTCACATTGTTATCTTTGTTTCACATGCACTTTCGGTGAACAAGTCAAATTTTGTAGGGGCCAACATATTCGGTTCTTTGTTTGATAAGTCCTTTATTTAATTCATCTATAATTATAATTTCAAATCAAGATATTTTCCCTACCATATATATCTTTCAAGACCACCTCCTCAATATCCAAGTTAAATGCTTTGTTGGATAAGAAGTCAACAGTTTAATTACCGTCCCAATAATAATGAGAAATGAATTTTTTAAGCATGTCTCAACCATGTAATCTAAAAGTGACCATATTTATTTTCTATATTTTTAAATTTTCAGTTTAGTACATTTTGTCTTCAGATTGCATTGATGCATACAATGTGGGATACTTCAATTCATGTTTGGTTAACTTTTTGTATAGCCATCCTTCTAAAGGAGTTTTAAAGTTATAGATAATTCAGAATGAGCTACAATCTTCAAATAAATAGTTCTAAGACTGTAGATCATTTAGAATGGGCTACAGTCTTAAAATAAGCACTTCTAAGGTTGTATATGATTCATGACGAGCTATAGTTTTTAAACAAGTAGTTCAAAGACCGTAGATCATTTAGAATGAGAGCTATTATCTAAAAATAAGTAGTTCTAAGGCTACAACAATTCAAAATGAGCTAGAATATTTAAATAAGTAGTTCTAAGGCTATAGATCATTCAAATGAGCTACAGTCTTCAAATAAGAAGTTACAAGGTTATAGATTGTAGATCATTCAAAATGATCTACAACATTTAAATAAGAAGTTATAAGATTATACATCATTCAGAATGAGCTAGAAACATAAAATAAATAGTTGTAAGGTTGTAGATCATTTAGAATGAGATATAGTCTTCAAATAAGCAATTCCAAGGTTGTAGATCATTCAAAATGAGCTACAATATTCAAATAAGAAGTTCTAAGGATGTAAATCATTCAAAATGAGATACAATCTTCAAATTAGTAGTTATAAGGTTGTCAATAATTAAGAATGAGCTAGAATCTTAAAATAAGCATTTAATAGGTTGTAGATCACTGAATCAATCAACAATTCATTTAAAATTTTCAAATAAGGATTTCTAAAGTTGTACATAAATTAGATTGAGATACATGATGGACTACAATTGATTATATGTTTGAAGTCATTTTTTGATATTCAACCCAGTTGCAGAAGTGATGATAAACATTATCAGTTAATGTATTGTCATTGATGTCAACTTATTTGAGAGTTATTATGGTGGAAAACATTTGTTGTGTATTGAATATTTAGAATAAACAATGTTTATGTGGTCGGTAAAATGAAGAGTTCTGTATACACCGAGTGGCAGTAATAACTGAGTAAAACATAGTGTATACCGAGCAATAGTGATAACCGAGTAAGAGATTGCCGACACAAAACGGTTAATACTAAGACCGATAAATTAATTCTAATTGAGGCTGACTTAGATGCTGATTTGGAAATTGATCATTTCGAGGTAAAGGTTAAAGTTTGTTATTTGATCAAATAGTTATGAAAATTCAATGAAGATCAGACGACAGAGATTGAAATGTGTTTTTAACACAACTGTCGAGGAAGTATCAAGCGGGAAAATGAACGATGGAGATTAAGCGACAAGATTTGAAGGATGAAAATTAAATGATACATGATATCTATATAAGAGACAAGAGATTCATTTCTGAATCGTGTGTGTTGATAGATGCTGAAGCATACATGCAAATTTGATGCATGACTGATCAAACTGGTTAAAGACAGAACCGAGCATTTCTGCAGACATTGCCAAGCAAATAGAGGAAAGAGGATTACCGAGAAGAACAAGTATGATATGAAACGAAGTGAACAAATTGATCAGACGTATTATGTACTTAGAATAGATCTGAAAATCTGCAAATCAAAGTTGTATTTGAATTAGATCATTACTATATCAGTTTAACCATTGTTACAGATAAATCTCTTAACCGAGTGGGATAGTGAATCCTTATTATAACACTAAGAGAATGTTGATTGTTTTCTTGTTGACCCCATAGTGAATTCCTGTTCAAGAGAGAACTGTTAGTTTTAAATCCTCTAACAAGGTCACATTTAATAATGTTCATTGTAACCTTTAACATGGTTGACTCTTCACCGAGATCACTTCAGAAGAGTGAAAATATTTTGGGTTACCGGTTCCAGGTGGTTTTTACCTTAACAGGGTTTCCACATTAAAAATCTGTGTCAATGTGTATGAATGTTGTGGATTATTATTTTACTTTACACTTTATTTTATTGACCTAGATCGGTAACCACAGTATTAATTTACTGACACTCGGTAAACACTATTGATGAAAGTTTAAGTGTACAAAATACATTTTCACCGAGCTAAGTTTTATATGATTAAATTTATTTTGGTATACATATGGAGAAATTTGGGACTATAGGATAATTTGTGAGGAAACTGATTCTAAATAATTCACCCCCCTCTCAGTTATTCTAACAATTGGTATTAACAAATGATATTAGAGCTATCAGCGCTTATCAGAGCATACAATGCTTATGAGGGAGCAACAATGCTTAGAAGAAAGTTTTCAAGGACTTGAGCTAAAGATCACAAGATGTATAAGAGAGATGCACCTAAGATGAAAAAAGATAACTTCCAGACATGGAAAAGAAGAATGAGATTATACCTATCAGGAATTGCAAGCAACATTTAAGATCTTCTAGACGATGAATTCATATTACCTACTGGACCTTTGACAGTGAATCAGTTGAAAGAGAAACATGAACATAACCTTCTCATGGTGGAGATTTCTTCTTCACTTACCGATTTTGAATTTGAAGATATCAAGACATGTGCAACTGCCAAGCAGATGTGGGATCAACTTACACTAGTTTATGGAGGAGATGCAAATGTACTGAGAGCCAAAGCTAAAAGTCTTTGTGGAAATTTTGATGACATGCAAATGAAGGAAGGAGAAAACATCACACAATACAATAACCAACTTAAAGAATTTGTGAATGCTATTCGAGGATCTGGTGGAACCATCGATTAAGATACAATTGTGAGTAAGATTCTTAGAACTCTATTGTATACTTATTCTATAAGAGTCTCTGCAATACATGAAATGAGAGCAACACCTGGAAATAACATTACTGTTGATATTATTGTTGGAAGATTGATTTATTTTGAGCTGAATAACTTTGACAACAGTATTGTACCATCTATGGAATCCACATTTATGTCTACTTTGAAAATTGGTAAATCTAGTAGCAAACACATAATCAGAAATAAGAGTGATAGTGATAGTGATGAAAAGGAACTTGATGAGCTTGAAGCTTTAATGGTCAGAAGATTACATAGAGGTAAAGGAAGATATAAAGGTAAAATACCTTTGATATGCTTTAACTATGAAGAGATTGGCCATTTTGCTGCAAGATGCCCTAACAAAAAAATGATGATAGAAATGATAGATCTAATGACAAAGGATGACCGAGACTTCAAAAGAAACCAACAATATGACAAAAGAGATAATTGAGATTACAAAGATAAATGTAAGAAAGCTTGTTACATTGCTGAAGATAAAGTTAATGATAGTAACTCTGACAATGATGAAGATATTGCGACAGTGTTTGTAGCATTAAAAGATGATTTAGATGAAGATGAAAGGTATGTAGAAACAACACTTATCTCTAAAGTTAGTAAACATGATATTTGGATTATTGATAGTGGATGCACACATCACATGACTGGTGATACAGGAAAATTTGAATTTCTTGAACATTATGATGGAGGATCAATAAGAATGGGAAATGATACACCCTGTCAAGTGAAATGAAAAGGTACTATTATGCTGAACAATCAAATCAAATGTGAAAATGCTTATTGGGTAAAAGGAATTAACTACAATCTGTTGAGTGTTTCACACTTGAATAACATAGGTCACCGAGTTGCATTTGAGAACATAAAAGCAAGAATATATGATGGAAAAGGAAAATTGATCGATACTGGTGAACAATCTTAAGGTAACCTATTCCATCTTGACAAAGCTGAAACTACTTGTTTATTAGAAAAGAATGAAGATATATATGGCTATGGCATAAAAAAATTTGTCATGTAAAAATTGGCAACATGGTAAAGATTAGTAGAAAAATAAAAGTTAGAGGCTTATCGAACTTATCTAAACCAGACCATGTAATGTGCAAAAATTGTCAAATAGGAAAGATGTCAAAATCTAGTTTCAAGAGAAAGAATTTATCATCTAATGAAATTTTGGAGTTAGTTCATACAAACCTATGTGGACCAATGAGAACACAGAGCTATTATGGAGACAAATATTTTATTTTATTTGTTGATGACTATTCTAGGATGATGACTGTCATGTTCCTAAAAGAAAAATTTGAAGCATTTAAGATGTTTAAGTGGTATAAAACTAAAGTTGAAAAAGAAACGGATAGAGATATGAAGTATTTGAGATCTAATAGAGGAGGTGAATTCATTTTTGATTAGTTCACTAACTTTTTTAATGAGCATGGACACCACAGTAGAATGAGATTGCTGAAAGAAGGAACATATCAATTGTTGATTGTTGTAGGACATTGAGATTGAGAATGCAGTTTCACAAACATATTGGAGAGAAGTAGTCAGCACAACATTTTACACACTGAACGAGTACAACTGAAGAAATATTCAAACAAAACACCTTACAAGCTATGGTATGGGTATACACCGAATGTAAGTTATTTTAGGATATTTGGTAGTAGGTGTTATATTTTGAAATATGAGAGAAATGGAAAATTTGATTCGAAAAGTGATGAAGGAATATTTCTCAGATATTCTACTAAGAGTAAAGCTTACAAATGCTTGAACAAGACAACTAACAAACTCATGGAGAGTGCAAATGTGAAATTTGATGAATTTGTTGAGCTAAATGATGAGGACAACATGAAAGAACCTGAAGTAAATTTGTTTACTGGGAAGAACCTGATACTATATCGACGTAGATGCCTAGCATTACCGAGAAATAAGGTAATGTTACCGAGCAACATGTTAATGTCACCGAACAACAGGTAGCACAGACCAAGAATCAGGAAAATGCAGAAATAGAAGATCATGAACCCGAAGATAATGTAGATACAAAAGAAGATGATGAAGGACCGAGAACTGAACCTGTACTTGCTAGATATGTAAGAAGAAACCATCCACGAGATCAAATAATTGGAGATGAAAGAGAAAGCATACTAAGAAGAAGTAAGTTCACAGATGACACTTGTTTAATATGTGAGTTTGAGCCTAAGAATGTTAGAGATGCATTAGAAAATGAAGAATGGTTTAATGCCATGAATGAGGAAATTGAGCAGATACTAAAAAATAAGACATGAAAATTAGTACCGAGAGTGAGTGATAAAAATATCATTGGCACCAAATGCATTTTCAGAAACAAACTGAATGAAGATGGGAATGTAATAAAAAATAAAGCAAGATTGGTTTGAAAAGGGTATGCACAAGAAGAAGGAATAGACTATGGAGAAATTTTTTCACCAGTTGTTAGACTTGAAGGAGTAAGAATACTACTTGCATACACTGCATATAAAGGATTCAAGGTATATCAAATGGATGTGAAGTCTGTATTTTTGAATGGAATACTGGAAGAGGAGGTATACATTGAATAACTTGAGGGATTTGTTGATCCTGATTAGACACACATGGTATGTAAGTCACACAAAGATTTATATGGACTGAAGCAAGCACCAAGAGCATGGTATGAAAGATTGCATTCATATCTTATAAGTATTGGATTTATTAGAACAAGTGACAACAACAATTTGTATTTAAAAGGAGGAAATGATGATAAGACACTTATTACTAAATTATTTGTTGATGATATCATATTTGGGGGTAACGATAAATTATGCACTTCATTTATTGATGAAATGAGGAAAGAATTTGAAATGTCGATGTTTGGCCAGATCAAATTTTTTCCAAGATTACAAATTTTACAACAAACTGTAGGTATATACATTACTCAATCAAAATACATCAAGGAATTACTAAAGACATTTAAAATGGATGAATCAAAACCAGTTAGAACACCTATGGTGACAAGATGCAAACTGACAAAAGATGACAAGACACCAGAGGTAAATCAAACCTTGTACAGATCTATGATTGGTAAATTGTTGTATGTTGTTCACACAAGACTTGACATAGCACATGCAGTTGGAATAGTTGCAAGATTTTTTGCTAACCCCAGGGAATCACATATGACTGGTGTAAAAAGAATTTTTAGATATTTGAAGAATACTGAGGATTATGGACTATGGTATAAAAGAGAAGGAAAATTTGAATTGAAAGTATATACAGATGCTGATTGGACTGGGAATATAGATGATAGAAAAAGTACTACTGGTGGAGCATTCTTTATTGGAGAAAGACTAGTTACTTGGATTAGCAAGAAGCAAGGATGCATATCTCAGTCAACTAGAGAAGAAGAGTATGTTGTTGCTGTTGCAAATTGTTCTAACATAGCATGGATAAAACATACCTGTTGCAAATTGTTCTAACATAGAAAGGATAAAACAATTACTGAAAGGAATGAATGAGGAGATCAGCGAACCGGTGATGATTTATTGTGGTGATACAAGTGCTATAAATATTTAAAAGAATTCAGTGATGCATGCAAAGAAAAAACACATATCTATAAAGTATCACTACTTGAGGGAACAAGTAAAAGACAAACAAGTAATATTGGAATATGTACAATCAAAGGAACAACTTGTAGACATATTCACAAAACTGTTACCGAAGGATACATTTGATTACTTGAGAGGTAGACTAGGGGTTTGTCCCTTTTCTATTGATAACTAAGCATATTAGGAGGTTGAATCAACCTACATGAAATCAAAATATCAATCATGTTGATGCAAAGATGATCTGGATCAACACAGAGATATTAGTACACTAAAAGGTACCCACTGCACCAAAAATAAAATATATTTTATTTGGCTAATATAGAGCTGCATATTTATTTTTGGGATTGTTGTCAAAGGGAGAGAAAATGATCAATGAAATATATATCCATCTAAGGGAGAGATATATCAATGAAATATTAGGGAGAGATTCCTGAAATATCTATCCACTAAAGGGAGAAAAGAGAAAGGGAAAGAAAAGATATAGCTAATCTACAGAGAGATTCAAGAGATGAATAGTCAAAACTGTATAGAGAGTCTGCACAATGAGTATTTTGTTTATACTGACATAAATTATATTCAAGGTAGGGAGAGCTACAAAATTGTTGTAGTTGTAGAAAAAAAGTTTGGTATTTGTTGTATGGCATTTTATATTGCATATTTCATATTGTGTTGCCATCAATGCCAAAGGGAGAGATTGATGAACTACAACTGATTATATGTTTGAAGTCATTTGTTGATATTCAATCGAGTTGCAAAAGTGATAATAAACATTATCAGTTAATGTATTGTCATTGATGTCAAATTATTTGAGTATTATTATGGTGGAAAACATTTGTTGTTTATTGAAGATATGTAATAAACAATGTTTATGTGGTCAGTAAAATGAAGAGTTCTGTATACACTGAGTGACAGTAATAACCAAGTAAAACATAGTGTATACCGAGCAACAGTGATAACCAAGTAAGATATTTCTGACACAACACCGTTAATACTAAGACCGAGAAATTAATTCTAATTGAGGCCGACTTGGATACTGATCTAGAAATTGATGATTTTGAGGTAAAAGATAAAGTTTTTTATTTGATCAAATGGTTATGAAAATTCAATGAAGATCAGATGACAGAGATTGAAACGTGTTTTTAACACAACTGCCGAGGAAGGATCAAGCAAGAAAATGAACGATGGAGATTAAGCGGCAAGATTTGAAAGATGAAAATTAAATAATACATGATGTCTATATAAGAGACAAGAGATTAATTTCTAAATTGTGTGTGTTGATAGGTATTGAAGGATACATGCAAATTTGATGCATGACTAATCAAACTGGTTAAAGACAGAACCGAGAATTTCTGTAGACATCACCGAGAAAATAGAGGAAAGATGATTACCAAGTAGGACAAGTATGATATGAACTGAAGTGAAAAAATTGATCAGAGGTATTATGTACTTAGAATAGATCTGAATATTTGCAAATTAGAGTTGTATTTGAATCAGATCATTACTGTGTCAGTTTAAACAATTGTTAGAGATAAATCTCTTAACTGAGTGGGCTAGTAAATCCTTATTATAACATTCAAACAATGTTGATTGTTTTCTTGTTGACCCCATAGTGAATGCCTGATCAAGAGAGAACTGTTCATTTTAAATCCTCTAACAAGGTCACATTTAATAGTGTGCATTGTAACCTTTAACAGGGCTGGCTCTTCACCGAGCTCACTTCAGAAGAGTGAAAATATTTTGGGTTACTGGTCCCAGGCGGTTTTTCCCTTAGCAGGGTTTCCACATTAAAAATCTGTGTCAACGTGTATGAATGTTGTGGATTGTTATTTTACTTCACACTTTATTTTATTGACCTAGATCGGTATTCACAGTATTAATTTACTGACACTCAGTAAACACTATTGATGAAAGTTTAAGTTTACATAATACATTTTCACCGAGTTGAGTTTTATATGATTGAATTTGTTTTGGTATAAATCTAGATAAATTTGGGACTGTATGATAATTTGTGAGGAAAATGATTCTAATTGACTCACCCCCTCTCAATTATTGTAACAATACAATCCTCAAATAAGTTGTTCTAAGGTTGTAGATAATTCAGAATGAGCTACCGACTTCAAATAAGTTGTTCTAAGTTTGTAAATCATTAAGAATGATCTACAACCTTAAAATAAGTAGTTCTAAGGCTATAGATAATTAAGAATAAACTACATTAATCAAATAACTAGTTATAAGACTTTAGATCATTCAGAATGAGCTACAATCTTCAAATAAGTAGTACTAAGGGTGTAGATCATTCATAATGAGCTATAGTCTTCAAATGAGAATTTTGAAGGTCGTAGATCATTCAGAATGAGCCACAATATTTACATAATATATTTTAAGGCCATAAGTCATTCAAAATTGAGGTACAATATTCAAATAAGAAGTTCTAAGGCTGTACATCATTCAGAATGAGGTACAATCTTTAAAAAAGTAGTTTAAGGTTGTAGATTATTTAGAATGAGCTACCATGTTGAAATAAGCAGTTCTAAGGCTCTAGATCATTTAGAATGAGCTACATTCTTTAAATAAGTAGTTCTAAGGTTGTAGATCATTTAGAATGAACTAGAATGCTCAAATAATAAATTCTAGGTTATTGATCATTCAAAATGAGCTATAATATTCAAATAAGCAGTTCTAACCTTTTAGATATTTCAAAATGAGTTATATGTTAATACAAGTCTAATTACTGAGAGGGGAGGGGTGAATCAGTAATCAAACAAATTCACTGATTTCAATTTCTTAAAACTTTATGCACCAAAAAATTCAACAACTAGTATAACTAAAACTTTCAAAGCATTCATCTACAAGTAATCAATAACACAATGTAAACACCATATTTTCCTCGTGGAAACCCAAATGGGAAAAAACAATGGTGTGAGTTGGTACCCACAAAGTCTATACTCTTCTGGAATACACTCTATTAGGAGCTTACCCTGTTAAAGGTTACAACAACACTATTTTTGATTAAGGTAAAAATAGACTTTGAAGGGAATCCATAACCCTTTACATAAGAAACAAAGATAGAAAGATAAATCACAAGACAAAAGGAGACTACTGGAGGAACAAAAAAAGAGCATCAGAAGGACACCTCCAACAACAGAGACCAAACAAATAACACTAGAAAAAACACCCAAGACAAAAAAAATGACACCCAAAAAATGACAACCCACAAAAAACCTAGCCCATCTGCTTCATAAAATCAACAGTATCATCCTTCAGCTAAATGAAATGATGAATGAAGTCTTTGAGATTATCAATCTCTTTAGACTGGTCATCCTTTTTCTTCTTTGTGCTGGCTTGGGACCTTGATCCAAAACCAAAAAAAGTAGCTGCGACATCAATATTATCTTGAATATTCACAATGGGGAAGTTATTATTTCCCTCCAACAATGCTAATAGAGCCCTTAAGTTATTAGTTGTGAATTTCATGCCCTCGAAACTCTGCTGCATAATCCTATTAAGAGTATCCTCTAATATTTGGATACGTTTGGAGGTGGTCTACATACAAAAATTAACAACAACATAAATCTTGTTCTCCAACTTCTCCAAAAGGGCTTTCTCATCCACCAAAGCCATGTGACTGTTGATATTATCTCTCAAAGTATTAATTTTAGCAATAAGAAAACTAAGGTTATCCATCCTCTCCTTGAGCTCTTCGTGCCTCAACATAATGTCTTTGATTTCTTGATAAACCTAGGTAGTCATTTGGGTGTCCATGTCAGAACAAACTCTAGCAAACTGGAGGTATCCAATAATATGATCATCAGACTCCTTCCTACCTTGCACCTCATCTTTCTCATCATCCACTTTAGCAGTTTTTACCTTAATATTAGTCTCCACATTCACCGAGAGCATAGGGGAAGAGGGATTTCCCATTTGGGAAGAATTCTCATAGTCAACGAGAATATGGGTATTCTCCACCGCCTTTACCGTTTCCCCTTCAGCCCGAGACAAACCAAGACCCAAAGTGACAATATTAATATCCTCCTTCCCAATCAGATTTTTAGAAATGACATGAACATGCGATTCAATCATAGGGTCACCTTCACCACCAAAGGCCTTAAGATCCCACCAAGATTAGGGTACATCTCCTCCTTAATTACTTCCTCAAATCCATCTCGTCATCCTCCACACCCGTATCCATAACAACATTGTCTTTGGGGCCTTCAGTATCCACGTCACCAGAATTCTCACTTAGAGCATGATCACTATCAGCCTCCGACAACTCCTCCAAGTCACCCTCATCAGATCCCTGATTTTTGGTCTAGTCAGACACATCCTTAATGCACTCACGACAACCTTTACCTCAGAAACCTTATCATTCTCCATTCCTTTTTCCTCAGTACGGATCTAGCCTTCCTTCTTCTTGTCAAAGTTAGGGATTTTAGCCACCTTCAGATTCTTTTTAATAGGGCTTCCCATCTGAATCTCATTAATTTCTCTCTTTCCTTTTTTCTCGTTCTCCTGCAAAGACTTAGGCATCGACTCTTGTAACTTGAAATTGGCATAATCATGAATCAGAAAGATTAATCCATCATGGAGGATAGGTTTCTCAGGGTTAACCCTATTATCCATGATGCTCTCACTCAACGAAGACAGGAGTAGATAAGGAAAAGAGACCTTCTTCTGGCACCTAAAGTGGTTAACAAGCACAAAGTGGAAATTGTACACTCTGGTGAAATGACCTTCAAGCGTGAAATACTGCATAATGACTTTCAAAATTTTAGCCCACAACAACTTAATATGCTTAATTTTAATGAAGTCCCTATTCTGCTTCATAAGGAGAGCTTTCTCTTCAGGGGTTTTGGGAAATAAATGGGCAGCTTCTTGTGCAATTATGTGACCCCTATGATACTTCATACCAGACACCTCAAGACCAGGGAACTCCACTATAAGATCCTCAGTGACATTAAAGGTTTTACCACAGATAGTGACCTTACCATTATCCTAGCTATCCGCAAACTGTTTGGAAATAGCCTTGTCAAAGCCATGAAGTCTCTCCATATAGGAAGAAACACCACCATCTTTAAGCTTCTTCTAGACAAGAAGCTCCTTCTTCCATTTGCAGATGCTCGAATCTTCTCTTTTAAGATTTCCACCCATGGAGAATTTTTTCCAAAAGGTAAAATTCTCACAGTACTATCTCTTCACAGACCTTTCACCAAATAAATTAACAGGCTCAAAAATCAGAGAGAAACACTTAACACTAGGAGAAAAATGATAGGTTACAACAACACTGTTAGGTGCTACCCGATTAAGGGATTTTCCTTTAGATCTGTTAGGATCTCTTGCCTATTAGGAGAAGCCTTGTTAGAGGAATTAAAACATTCAATTCGAATGCCACCTTGTTAGAGAATTTATAACAAAGATATGTTAGAATACATCATTTTAAGAGATTTCACTATTACAATGGTTAGAAAGAAACATATAAAGTGATATGTGAAATTGCACTACCTCTGCATGATCAAACCCAATTAATCTCTATACTTCTTCTCCATACTCTATATTCTTCCTCAACTTGATCACACTAGATTATTTCACTTGTTCTGTCACCAAATCCTTCTAAAATTCGCAATCAACTCTCTAACTTCTTCAACATTCCAATATATAGATTTACTTCCACCGACATTAAAAAACCCTAGATATGAGAAATGAATGATCCAAATCACATTAGGTAAGATACAATGTATCTAACAACTCATAAATTTTTTTTCTCTGACCGCGTTGAATTACATATGGATTTTACCTTGGTATTTGAGGCATCTTCAAAAACTCTTTTGACCAAAAGAAACTTCTTGAAGAATCCACCTCAAATGCATACCTCGAGCAATGTGATGTCAAGTAAGTTCCAAAAATCATGGAACTGCCTTACTAATTTACAAAAATATCACCGATGCTATTGCCACTTATAATTTCTTCACCGATTAACAAATCTTCATCACCATTTCAAGAACTTTGTCTCGTTTACCTGTTCATTTTGTTAACACCGCTTCCAGACAACTAAACTAGTTGCACCGGTCAAAAATATGAGTCACGATCACAAAAATAGTATTTGGACATAGTTCACAATCATATCCTATGACCGCGCCATCAAATAGTTTACCGATTTGAGATAACATTCAAATCACTTGCAGTTTGTGAGTGACTATTTTAGGAGTTACCCAGTTTGATTTCATTCAAACATAACCAACTCAATATTTCATATAAAAATTTGTGCTAGAAATGTTAACATCACAACACATGACATATTCTTCCATTAGAATAACAACTCCAAAAACATATCGAAACTCATAATTTACATACACAATATCTGGTAACATATTGAAAACACTAAGTTAATCAGTTGACATCAATGACAACCAAATAAATGATTCATATGTCATTAAATATGTACCAATCTTCATCAATGCAATACTTAGCAATAACTGCATCAGTTATGCTAACACTATATTCTTTGAGTAAGTATTTCCAAGGTTGTATATCATTCAAAATGATTTATAGTCTTCAAATAAGAATTTCCAAGGTTGTAGATCATTCACAATTAACTACAATAATCAAATACAAAGTACCGAGGTTGTAGATCATTCATAATGAGCTAAAGTATTCAAATAAGTAGTTCTAAGTCTTTAGATCAATCATATGATCTATAATCCTCAAATAAGCAGTTTTAGAGCTATAAATCAATCATAATGAGAGATAGAGTTTTCAAATAAGTAGTTCTAAGGCTTTAGATCATTCAAAATGAGATAGAATATTAAAATAAGTAGTTCTAAGGTTATAAGTCACTGAATTGATCAACGATTCATTTAGAATGATTTACAATCTTCAAATAAGTAATTTTAAGGCTACAAATCACTTAGAATGAGCTACAATATTCTAATAAGAATTTCTAAGGATACAGATCATTCAAAATTAGCTAAACTCTTCAAATAAGAAGTTCTAAGGTTGTAGATCATTCAAAATGAGCTACAATCTTCAAATAATAAGTTCTAAGGTTGTAGATCATTCAGAATGAGCTATAGTCTTCAAATAAGTAGTTCTAAGGTTGTAGATCATTCAGAATGAGCTACTATCTTCAGATAAGTAGTTCTAAGGTAGTAGATCATTCATAATGAGCTATAGACTTCAAATAAGTAGTCATATGAAGTAGATCATTGAAAATGAGCTATAGTCTTCAAATAAGTAGCTTTAAGGTAGTAGATAATTTAGAATGAGCTACAGTCTTCAAACAAGCATTTCTAAAGTTCTAGATCATTCAGAATGAGCTACAATATTTAAATAAGTAGTTCTAACGCTACATATCATTTAGAATGAACTATAGTCTTTAAACTATAAGTACTAAGGTTGTAGATAATTTAGAATGAGCTACAATATTCAAATAAATAATTCTAAGTCTGTAGATAATTCAAAATGAGCTACAATATTTAACTAAGCAGTTCTAAGGCTATAGTTCATTCAGAATGAACAACGATATTAAAATAAGGCTATAGATAGTTCAAAATGAGCTACAATATTCAAATACACAATTCTAAGGTAGTAGATCATTCAAAATTAGGTACAATCTTTAAATAACTACTAAGGTTGTAGATCATTCAAAATGAGCTAATATCTTAAAATAAGAAGTTCTAAGGATGAAGAGCATTCGAAATGAGCTACAATATTAAAATAAGAAACTCCAAGGCTATAGATCACTGAATTGATCAACTATTCATTTAAAATGAGCTACAGTCTTCAAATACACAGTTCTAATACTATAGATCATTCAAAATCAACTACACTCTTCAAATAAGAAATTCTAAGGATGTAGATCAATTGAATTGAGCTACAATCTTCAAATAAGTAGTTGTAAGCCTGTAGATCATTTAGAATGTGCTAAAGTCTTCAAATAAGCAGCTCTAAAGCTATAGATCATTCAGAATGAGCTAGAGTTTTCAAATAAGAAGTTCTAAGGCTATAGATAATTTAGAATAAGCTAGAATCTTAAACAAAATAGTTCTAAGGTTGTAGATCACCAAATTGACCAAATATTAATTCAGAATACACTGCAATATTCAAATAAGTAGTTTTAAGGTTGTAGATATCTTAGAATGAGCTATAGTTGTAGACACTAAAAATTGTCATGTCACTTGGGGTTTTTTTACTAATTTTTGTCTTAATTAATTAAATAATCTTTATTATTTAATTAATTTGTGTCATTCTTCCAAATTCAAATTTCAAAATTGTCATTTCTCTCCAATTTCTCATAATTAACTAATCTTAATTAATTAATTAATTAATTATTTTCTTTTCATTTAGTATTAGTCTAATATTCGTCTAGTATTCTCATAATTAAATAATTTTAGTTATTTAATTAGCTAATTATTATTCTAAAATTGACTAAATGATATTTAATTGATTCCTTGTCTCCAATTTTGATTAAATAATTTTATAATTTAATTGTAAGGCATGTTGGATCACTGGGATACCCTTCACATACTATTTTTTTTTAAAATTATTTAATTAAATTAACATTCTTCTCGTTCTTTTCACTGTAATTAAATAATTATTTGGATTATTTAATTTATTAAAGATTACTTCTATAATTAAATAAATTCTTTAATTTATTTAATTATTCCATTTCTGTAATGCTAACTAAGTCTTCTGAAAATAAATAAAATATTTATTTTTGTGTATTCCCTCTCATGCACAATTAAATAATTTTTAATTATTTAATGCTAATTTTGTCTTCTTTTTTTCTACCGCTTCAACTCCCATTGAATAATAGTTCATCTTTTCAATCAAGTCAGTCTTCAAATTAATGCAATCAGTTACATGTTCAATCTTTTGTCATGTAGTCAGTTTTCTGTCAATCAACCAAATTATCTATTCAATCAGCCCTGTCATCCAATCAATCAACTGTCAATCAGTTTGAGTCATTTGTCCAATCAGTCCACATTTAGTCAATCATGGCCATTCATTACCAATTAATACCCCTTAATGTGAATCATCCATTAAATTCCATAATTATATAAAATGAGGGTGATTCTTCACAATTTCTACAATCACAATTCTTGAATTTTCACGCCGTCAATCTAAGAGAAAATTTGAGAGCCCACATTGCATGAAAAAGAGAGAACTAGCGGAGAGGTGTTGGTAAATTGTGTGCAATATGATTTATGCTTGAATATCATTATGAATTGTGCATGATTTGATTTGTTTAATCTCTCTTGGATAGGTGTAGGATTTTAGCAATTAGTTTGAATATTTGTGGTTGGATCCTAATAATCTTGTTGCAGGTTACAAATTCCATAATTTTATAGGCTACATATTCTAGTGAACCCACTGTGAACACATTTTTTTGATTTTTGGGTTGTTTTTGAGTTTTGCAATTCTAGATCCTTTCGACGCAATTAAACATCAATCTACACAATTGAATGATTACGAGCCTTTATCACTTAATTCGTATATGCAATCAGTCTAGTTTCTGACTGTGTTTTGTGTTTTATGTTTTATGTTCATTTTGTAGAAGATTTGATGCAACTACAAACAAAGGAATAAATCACTATATCCTTGTACACAAGCATAATATTTTGAGCCACATTTGTTGAATAAAACACCACAATTGCCAGATAAATGACATAATATTTTGGTAAGTACATGTATTGAATATTTGCAATTTCCCTGATTTTCTATCTTTTACTTCTGGTTTCTGGTTTTATTGTGTGTTTTCTTTTTGTAGATCAGGGTTTTGGTTATTGATCTTTGTCTTTAAGCTTGTGGCGTGGGCAAAACATGGAATTTATAAAGGAAAATCTCTAAATTTGTGTCTTTCTCACCTTTTAATTGATTAAAGGTTAATTAAATATTGTTCTTGAGCGTTGGAACACTTGTGCATTTTTGTGGGTCAAACTACCACACCGAAAGGTGACCACAACACCCAATTTTGTTTTTATAGAGGGCCTTCTTTGGTTGGGAAAATAGGTACTCACCACCAAGGGATCAACCCAAGTGGTAATAGGATAAGGACAAGATAATTTTGAACTATATATATGAAAAATGTTTTGTGATTAAAGTCAACGTCAAGAGGTGCAAATGTGCCATACCGAGGAAAGTCTCCGTCAATATGAGTGTGAGACGTGAAAATCCTTTAATACAATACATAAAACACCTTGTTCTAAAGGGCTAAGACATCCCTTAATTGGGCGAATCACTACACATATGGCCACCTAAATGGTTGCACTTAATAGACACCATTTTTTGTAGATTACCAAATGCAAATACTTGTTAGTGTAGAAGGTTAGACCTTCCAAGCTTCCCCTTATGAACCCTTATTACTAAGACATAAATCCCTTGATTAGATCTTCAGATATTTTGGGTAAGCGAGTTAGGTGATTCCCGTGTCATGTAAGGGGAATCTAGTGACACTCATTTTTCTAATTGTCCACCTTGAGGTAGTATATGGAGTAACCCAATTGAGGTCTAGTGAGTATAACCACATTCTATCCTAGGTATTGGTTGTCTTCAAAATATCTTTAGTTGGTGTTGATACTACTAGAGTCAATTAGGCTTGAAATATTTGTATCCCTCAGTCCATTCACACTATTTTCCAATGGTTAAAAAAACCCATACTATCTTGTGTGTCTCCATTGTGTTTGTTAAATTTAATGAACTTTCCAAAAACTTACACAAAACATTTACTAGATAGAACACCACAACTTATACTTTTTTTTATATGCATTTGACACCTTTTGAGATGCAACTAAGACTTTCTAATACACATTTGACACTTTCTAAGCTACTCTTGATATTCCTGAGACACAATTTCCTACTGACAAACCCATACAATGATCAAAATTGCTCAAAAATATTTACCAAAACCCTTTGCCATAATTGATCTATTTCAACAAGGTATGTGTAAATTTATACTATGTAATTGCCTGTCATTTACCATACCAGCACAAATTATTTGTTGCAACTGTCATATTTTTGCAAAACATATACTATCTTTCTACAATGCATTTAGCTGACAAAAATCAATCCCAGAATCTCAAAATCAGAACAATGCACTCATCATTGTGGTTTTCTATTTTCTATACGTATTCATTGTTAGGTTTTCCTATTTCCTTTGGCGTTTATCTTTAAGGTTTCCTATCTTTTTGTAGCTTTTATCATTAGGGTTTCCTATTTTCTTTGGCATTTTTCATTAAGGTTTCACACTCATTTGGATCTTATGTCATTAGGGTTTCCTATTTCCTTTTGCATTCATTATTAGGGTTTCATACCTTTTTCACCTTGATTCATTCAGTAGGGATTTTTGCATTTATCTTCAGGGTTTTCCATCTCCTTTTGCATTCATCTTTAGGGTTTCCTATTTCCTTTTAACTTTCATTTCTAGGGTGTCCTATTTCCTTTTCATACATCATTATGGTTACTCTGCATATTCCAAATATCCCAAAAACATAGGTATTATATTCCTTAAACTTGGACATTTTACCTTTTAGGGTTATCTTTTGGAAACTAGAGGGTACACCTTTTGGATATTTACATAATTATTGTTAGAGTATTTTTGAACTCTTTAATCCAATGCAATCAATATTTTATCAAATTTTGTCACTATTTGGAGTTCAAGAAATTTCTCTCAGTTACTTAGGTTGGCTACGAAAGTCCTATTCTCAAAATTTCCCAAAATTTCCCTTAGTTTTTTTTTTCATTCCTAATTTTCAAAATCTTCATTTTAGTCCTTGCACTTCACTTTAGTCATTCCCAAATAAAAATTCTCCCCAAAAATAGTTTCATCCTTAGTCATCATTATAGTCATTTTACCTTTTTAATTTCCCAAAAATAAAAAATCCCCAAAACATAAATTAGTTTCATCCTTAGTTGTCATAATCATTGTTTTACCTTTTGAATTTACCTTAATAATTTAATCAATTAGAGTCATTCATGCATTTTAATATTCCAACTACATGATCCCAAAAGGGAAAAGGTCAAATGGATCCCAATAGTGACCATAATTTTAATTCAGCCAACAATATGGAATTTTCACCCATGGAATTTAGCACACCAAGAACCTCAAGATGTCCACCTAGCAGAGGATCTACTTTACCACATTTACCATATCCTAATGATGAATTTTTCAGTTGAAAACATTTGAGCTCAATTTACCCAAGAAGAGATTGATGATGCACTACAAGAACCTAGGATAATTTTTGTCATGGATGCATTATTATCCGCCAATCGTAATCGATATTTCTATTTGGTTGCACAAAATGGATCAAAATTCCAACAAGATTTGACACTTCCACTATTGTTGAACAAGTGACACAAACTCAAACACACTCAATATGGGTTTCTCATACATCAAAATCATCTCAAATATGTTTGAGCATGCCTTGTAGAAATACTTCGTGCAATGCCACACATGTCACAACGTCACTTGGGACCAGATATAACAATCCACTTTTTGCTAGAAATTCTACAACAAGTGCCAAACCAAGTGTAAATGTATCTTCAACCATGTCACAATGTAACATGAATTTCATTACTCAATATACAATGGAAGGTATTACTAATACCATGGAAACATCAAGTTAGAAACTCATATTTAATCTCTTGGGATCCACAAAAAATAAAACAAACATGATCTCTCTTTGTGTCTCATCAAATTTGAGTAGTCAGACTATTGCCTCACAAGGAGCACCCACTAATCAAAGTACCATGGTTCCACACATCAAACTTCAAGGTGCTCCTCCTAATCAACAATCAAGTAAAAAAAATCTTAGTTACCAAGGGGTATCAATGAATTCTAGTGGACATAATGATATAATAAATCCTTTTGTATCAGTGAATCCACCATTAAATTATTCTAAACCACCTCAAGTTGCAACACCATCATATGAAAACCATACACACCAATCAACATATACTTATATGTAGACACCTTCATATCATTGTGGGAATCCTTTTACATACCCTAATATTGGAGATAACATGAATGTCCCACTTTCACCTATGAATATATTAGCACAACAGGTGCAAAACCTTCCATAATAGATGACTACTTTATAGACTGGTGCTCCCATTAGGATGTATTCACTACATGACCTATGCCCTTACCCATTTGACAAGTTTCTATACATGCCACCATTTCCTCCTAAATTTGAGGCACCAAAACTTGACAATTATAAGGAAAAAGGTGACCCAAGAGACCATATTAGATAATTTTTTACAACATGCATAGAAGTGGCCCACAATGACACATACTTGATGTGACTTTTCCCAAGAAGTCTTAGTGCGCCAATTATTGGAATGGTTTTCACATCTACCTCCGAGTGTAAGGTCATGGAATGAACTAGCTAAGAAGTTCCTTTCTAATTATTCTCATAACATTGTCAATAAAGTAACAATCATGGATCTTTGTAATACAAATCTTGGTGAAAGCTTATCTTACTTCTTATAGTATTGGAGGAATTTTACTTCTGAAGCCCGATTTGACATTCTAGAGAAGGACAAGGTCCAAATGTTTATTGAGAATCACACACTTGACATGATGTGCACTCTACACTCACAAAACTTTGAGACCTTTGAAGAGCTTACCTAACAAGGTCTAAAAGAAGAAAAATCTCTCACACTAAGAGACATAAGTAAAAATTAACAAGGATACCAATACTAATTAATCTTATGAAAAATCAAAATATTGGTCCAAAAATAAATATATCACTAATGATGGCTTAGTCAATCGAAAGGTAGTCAATAGAGAACAACTAGTGTTGTGTATTCAAGGGAAACCAAATACCAATACTGCCAACAAAAAAAATAGTGTACCTCAAAGTGGGAGTCAGTCATCAAATTACACAAATCGACGTCCTCTAAGAAGGAAGAATAATAAAAACTTATACGCCTCTCAACAAACCTCTTGTGGTTTTTTTAAAAAAAATTAGTCCAATAAAGCACTATCACATTATATGAAATCAAGCACTATGAACCCAATCCATTCAAACCTGCATGGTGGAATGATAATGAATTTTGTGAGTACCACTGAACCAAAGGTCATAAAACTGAAAATTGCTATCAATTAAAGAATATTGTTCAATACCTAAATGAACACTGGAAAATTGATGTCCTAAATAATTTAGGGACGTCTAATAAGGATCAAACCATTTTCAAAAATCCATTACAAGATCAAGGTACATGAAAAGCCTCTAGTTCAGGATAATATAATAATACCAATTACACCCATGATGCCCATCAATATGTGGTTAACCATATCAAGTTTGATCTTGATTATGCAATATCCACTATCACAATCAAGAGAAAAGATTGTGTGCCATTACCACACAAAGATCCAAAATTGTGGTTTAGGGAGCCCCCTCTAAATCATTAGTACCTTCTAAATCCTCCACCCCCTCGACATGTTAATGCAATTTATTAGACCATATTAAGAAGAACTTGGGTTATATTTCCATATTTGAGCTACTACATATCTAACCCAATCACAAAGAAATCCTTAATAAAGGCTTACATGAGTCATCAATTCCTCAAGACATTGATGTCGATGAATTTCAAGCCATGGTGAGACACTTGGTTACTATTCATCAGGTTGCATTCATAGAGAAAGATCCAACCACATATAAGCCTTATCATAATGACCCCCTCCACCTTGAGGTATATGTCCACTTGCATAAAATTGGAAGAGTGCTAGTAGATGGTGGATCTATTCTTAATATTTGTACCTTAAAGTTACTCCAAAAATTGGAATATTCTAAGAGATGGGTATATCTCACCCAAAAAATCATAATCATGGAACATGATGATGAAAAACACCCTTCCAAGGGTGTCATTACTTAACCTGTTAGAATTGGAGTAGCTATTCATGAAATAACTTTCCAAGTCTTAAATATTGAGCTTGGTTACAATATTTTACTTGGAAGACCCTGGATATATGCTATGCAAGCTTTACTCTCCACATACCATTAGTATCTAAGTTCCCCTTAAATGGAATAGAGATTACTATCCTACCTGACATAGATCTATTCCTATATTGTAGCAACCTTAAATGATAAATCACAAACCAAGTTTACATAAACCAAGAAACATCAACTTTGACATCATCCAAGTACCCAAACCTCTACCTTATCCAGTTCCACCACCCCTTCCATGTCTGAGCTTAAGATCATGGTTCAAGACAAGGGTATTTGAGAGTATACCTATGTAAACTAATTTTGTGTAGGCAAGTTACCTATTTCACCAAGGACCTATGGAAAACCTAGAAAACCCCTCAAATAGAAGTATAAACTTTATATCTAGTATAAGTCACCAACTATGTTCATAAAATGAAGAGAACTAGATGAAGAGACTATGGAACATGTGTCCAATTGGATAGATAAAGATGAATAACCCTATCTTGTTACACTTACTATTCACCAATATTGAAGAGGGTACACTACCTTGTATAAAATAGGAAACAATGGACATAATGGCCTTGTAAGAAAAATTTATGTAGAGGGGTGTGATATCCTAGTGGCCCATACCTTGATCAATATGGAGATCTCTTCAGCAGCCATGTGATATGCAACTTCCCACTTTGCAAACTGTCTCTTAGAAACTCTGTCAAAATACGATCTTCAATAAATCTCTAATAACTATCACTAACAATTGAATCTTTGTATGAACTCTTAACCACATCACCATGACACTATCTGAATTATGTTCCCAAGTGTTCATAACCTCATTCTCAATCCTTCATCCAAAGATTAACTTTCTAGACCATTCCCATCCACCTAGAGCCTCCAACTTGTCCAATATTTAAGAAAAGATTCCACCACTGTTCTAGAACCTTAGAGCATCATAACATGGCCTATGCACCATTTTAATCCATCCCTCCAAGTCTTTTCAATATATTTGTTATGCAACTCACTCCAAGATCCCAATCTCCTTGTAGCCCTATTCAACCACTAATATGCCCTTAACTCGATATCTTCCTAAACAACTAGGGAACATCTTGATAGTTTTAGACACCCTTTACAATTCTAAAAAACATATCCAAAACCCAAAGTATGTTACTTTGGACCAACTACTAGATCCACTACCTTTGTAGCAAACAAATAGACCTAAAATGCACCCAATAAGAAAGCAACCTATACAAGGACTTTCTCCCTTGATCCAAAGCCATGAAAAAGTCTTAGTTCATGGATAAAAACAATGGATTATCAATTTTTTGGGGCATAAACACTTTCCTATACTTGTAGGTATCAAACCCTCACTTCTAGGGTCATTAGGCTAGGGATTTCTCACTTAGGCTCTTACAAACCTCTCTATATCCTGCTAGTGGATCTAACACATCCCCATGGACCCAAATAGCCAAGATCCATAAAAAATACCCCCATCCTTAAGAATATTTTCTCACAATGATGAGTAGTGCTGAACTATGCATCCTCAATTCAACATTTAGCCTCCAATTGTGGTCTCTCCTCCACAATCCTGCACATCCCCGCATCTAAACACTATAAAAGGATATAGTACATGTATTTAGAATCCTCCCACAAATTGCATTAACCAGTTGAAAGTTTGCCTTCAAAAATCAATGAAACATTAAGATAATTGTAGGGAAATGATAAAAATTCACTATACAATAAATCTATCCCATTTCCAAATAAAAAACACATTATAAAACAAGTTTGAAGTCACAAACACAGTGACTATGTCTCTGTAGCAGAATAAGGAATTGTAAGGAATGTATTTTCTTTATTAATTCAAGAACATTACAATGGTTCTCCAAACACCATCCTCTACATTATCATCATAATCACATGGATATCCTTATAAAATACCCTCAAACTCGACAACCAACCAAATAACTGACTTTAAACTCCCTAAAACTATTGACAACAATCCCAAAATCGACTGTTTACATAATTACAATTTTAAAAAGTTGTCAAGTCAACAACTACCGATGTCAACTCAACCATAACATAAAATAAATTTTCTTAGACACCTATCTAAGACTTTAATACTCTAATCCAAACCAAAATACTCTTCCTAAGGTCACCGTAATAAGTCACCATTCAGAGGTAAATCAGGTAGGCTACTAATTTATAGTTTCTAATAAGATTCATGGCATCCCCGTAATCAGTTTGTACAGTGTGAGACACTTAAGTCTCTAGTTCAACCATGCCAGTATGCTAAGAATATTCACTCAGTATGGACTACCATTGAATACAACCCGCCCGAGCTTGAAGGGATAAAGCAGACTGTTGGGTCGCACTTTATTTCTATTCTAGCCAAAGGGATTACTGGTTTGAGGTCATCCTCTAAAGGGGAAGTGCACCCTCTAGACAGGCCTCTCTAGAAGCTTGATTAAGCTAAGCTTTCTCTTCACCCAAGTTCTACGAAGGCGAGGGGAGAGGTTACAGCTATAGTTTAATCATAGCGTCATGTAATTTTAAGGGATCTATTCTAATGAAAAAATAGCTCGAAAGAAGTGTTGAAAAACACTTCTTCAAACACACCAAGAATTCATTCCAAATTGAGCCTAATTAAAGTAACTATGTGTTTTCTACCTAAGCAAACGACACAATAGTGTGATTAAACATGCAAGTTTAATTCATTTCCCACACAAAAAATGAGGAAAGCTTGTAAAAAGGGTGTGTTCATTTGCCTTAAGTCATTCAAGAGTGGTGAAGTTCATTCCCTTAAGCATTCAAGATTGTATGTGGTTCATTTTAAGCAACATGCTTTCAAAGACTAATGATTAAACATACAAGTTTATTTCCCAAAAATATTCTAAAATCTAAGGAAACCTGCATGAAAAATAGTTAGTAGTTTTCTATAGCCTTCAAATATGAAATGTTGCAAAATATGTTAGCCCATAGTAAAACTGCGCAGACGGCGATCCTGTCATGCCCAAAATTGGGGAAAAACACACCCACAATTTTTTTTTAAAAAAGCATATAGATACATACAACTATCAGTGGTTGAGTTGGAAAGGTGATAGCAAAAGGAGTTACCCTTCGAATTACAAGGTGTGTACACATACTGAAGAAGGGTCAAGCCACAAACTGATGCGGAATGGTGATCTGCATAGATGGTGATCTACGCAGACGGTGATCTACATGGACGGTGGTTCACCTGCGTAGATGGTTGAATAAAAGATATAGTCAGATTCTGTTACAAAAATGACTTAGCATACATAAAAATAAGATTTTTATCAATTTTAACAACATCTAACTCTTAAAAATCATCTTCTTGTCAGAAACCCGAGAGTTAAAACACTTAAAATTTGATAAAAATAGTTAAAACAATATTACTGCAAGTCTGTTTTATAACAGGCAGAGATGGTAGTTAATATGCACAGATGGTGAAGTATTGCAGACGACAGTCTACATAGACGGTGTTCTAGAAACACAGACGGTGGAATAAGAGTGCAGATGGGTCTGCGTAAAAAGTATCCAGAAAATTGTTAGAAAATAGGGACGTGGGTCCCACCGAGTGTGCCAAAATGTATGTGCTCAAACCTAACCTGTTGGGAGCACACTAAGACATGCAAAATTTAGAGATATGCAATCAATAAGCTACATTAAACATGTCTTATAAGCATACTATGAAAACAATAAGAGATCCCATCACAACCTCCGATGAGCCAAACAAGTGCACCCAAGCCTTGTTGATTTTCTCTTAGAGAATTGCGGGTGTGCTCTCCCAACACAATATAATAATCCCACTATGATTTTGATGGATGAAACTAGAATGCAAGATAATGATGGATGAAGAGATAAAGAACAAGTATGAAGAACTTGTCTCAAGCCATTCACCATTGATGAAGATGCAAATACTAATGCTAAGATGATATACAAGATCTAAGCTAAGAAACTAGATTCATTCTATTAAACCTAAGATGTAATAACTATATTTTAAAAATGAACTAAGGAAGCATGAAGCATAAACATGAACTAAGAATTTCTAGAGCTAAACTAGCATGATAACAATGCATAAAAAAGAGATGATTTGCTCTTGACAATTACCTTTATTTATAGATTTTTTGGAGGAGAGAGAGGGCTTGGATGAGGTGGATCTCATGTGGCATCCACATAGGTGCCACATGAGGGACACATAAGCCATGCAAGAGGCCAAATTTGCTCACACATGTGTGAGCAACTTTTGATGTGATGGGTCAAGGTGTACTTAAAGTACACATGTGAAGGATATTGTAAGAGGTGTAAGAGTTTTGGACCAATGAGACATTTTTAGAAAGTGTAAAAGGGTGTCATCATAAGTGTAAGAAACCTTGTTGGCACCAAATAAGGATTATTTGAAAAAGTGTATTTTTGGAAATTTGTTCACACGTGTGAGCAAATAATTAGGACTAATTTGTGTAGGAATCAAGAAATTAGCCTAATTAACCTTAGTTAATTAGTGAGTAGGTCTATTTGGTGAGAGTGATGTGAGATAGGGTAGGATCTAGGTTCAAATTAGCTTAACCTTAAAATAAAATTTAGATTAATTATGGTATAGTAGAATTTAAGTTATGTGGAGGAATAAATAAATTAAAAATTTATTTAAAATGGACTAATGAGGGGTAATGTATATAAATAAAATTTAATACATTAAAGGGGATAGTATTTAAATTAAATTTAAATACTAAGGAAAGTGAATTATATTTAATTAAATAAATAGAAGAATATAACAAATATAATTAATTAATTAAAATTAATTATAATGTAATGGGAATATTAATATAAGGACGATTTTAGATGTTTACAAGTGTTAGAATAACTGAGATGGGGGGGGGGGTGAATCAGTGGCCTCAAAAATTAATCCAATAAATCAACCCAAAACTTTATACCACAAATATAAAACCTCTAGTTATCTTCAGTCCTTCAAGATCTATGCCTTTTTGAAATCTAACATGTATGTACTACTCGGTGTTTATACTTTTTGTCCTTTCCTTAAGCTTTACCAAATAGAAATCTATCTTTTGTTAACCTTTACCGAAATACAGTAAATAACTTAGTGTTTAATGTTGTCCGGTAAATTGGTAGTTAGATGGTTAGTCCGTCTGAGGGAGTTACACGGATGCGATAGTTCGCCTTGCATCCCCTCGAACATTATATGTATGCATTTCTCTCTTCAGTAAGGAGGGAGATTATGATATCTGAAATACCTTTGTACTTGATGGTGAATGAATAAATACAATGTTGTTATACTTTCTCTATTAAATACTTTACTGTGTATGTCTCTGTTGAATCCAGTTTACCCCTGAGGGCAAATATTTGGTGCCGCTGCCTAGATGTACTCAGGAAGGCAAAATAAAAATAAAAATAAATTGACGTGTTGATTATTGTCAGGTGGAGAAGTGAGAAAAGAATTCATGCCCAATCAATTGAATAAAATAGAAAGAATGAACTCGAGGAGGAACAAGTAGATAGAAAATTCATACTCACACACTAGCAAGCCAAGCAAAGGGAGAGATACAGAAGACACGTCGAAGGACTACCAAAGGGAGTAAGTGAAGGCAAGGTTCTGGAGGTATCTGACCGGGAGGCCGGGATAAGTGACAAGGACCGCCTAGAGGACACAAGGAGCTTGTTTGGGTTCTTAACCTTAACCCCACGGATGGAAGCAAGAGAAGCCTGAAGGAAGGAAGAAGAGGAAGCCGCACGAAGGGAGGCTCAGGATACCATTATCGTCGAGAGTATCAAAGTGACAGAGGGGCACGGGAATCACAGTAGCCCACCAGGACTGGACAATTCTAGTAGTTTGGGGACATCAAGTGGTACGGTACCAAAAAATTCTAGGGTACCGACACCGACAGTACCATCCCAGCCTATAACACAACCGGTGCTGCAAACACAGTCGGCGCCTAGAAAAGTAAACAAGGCGACCAACAAGGAGAAGTTTCCAAAATTCCATGGAGATGGAAAGGAAGATCCAGTACAACATTATCGTACGTGTGAGACAATCTGGTCTGTGAATGGAGTCGCCGACCAGGAAGAATGGGTGAAACAGTTTCCCGCCACACTTAGAGGGGTAGCCATCAACTGGTACTCCAATGTGGACAAAACAAAGGTGACCACTTGGGACGAACTCAAGAAAGAATTCCAGAAGGAGTTTCAACTCCTGAGGGATGACAATGAAATTGTTTCCAAGATATACGGTACCAAACAAGGAAAGAAGGAGACTATGTGGGCCTACAGTTGCTGACTGAAGGAGTTAGTCAAAAAAAGGGAGAGCCAGCTAGCGGATGGCTTGAAGAAAAGATGGTTTGTGGAGGGCCTAAAATTGAACCTATGGAGGAAAATGAAGCTAGTGCCCCCCACTTCATATGAAGATTCCTATAACAGGGTGATGGACTTGGAGAGTGAACATAAGACCTCCAAGAAGAAAAGAAGCAAGTCTCCTTCCGACGAAGATGACACTGCGGACGACAACAGTAGCAGTGATGGTGAGTCAAAGAAAAAATTCATGGCACTCCAAAAGGACATGGAGAGAATGATGAAGGAGTTCAAGACCATGAAAGGGGATACCAATAAGGGGGAAGATGACATGTGGTGTACGGACTGCAAGGAGATTGGTCATACAAAGGGGTCGTGTCCCAAAAATGTATTTTGTGACATTTGTCAGATGATGGGCCATTCCACCAAGGAATGCCCATACAACATGAAAGTAAGGAATCAACAAGTTCTATTTACCCAAGAGCATCTATCTACATTAGGCGGGTACAAAGGTAACCAACGAGGTGGCGGAAGGGACAATAACAACAACACCAACACAAGGAGTCGAATACAATATGACTCCAAGGGTTGGCCAATGATCCAGTGTTGAGCTTGCAATCAGTGGGGCCACTTTGCAAGGGACTATGACAAGGGAGACACCCCACAAAATCTATGATGATGGTGTGGTCCTGGCAACCACAAGGATACCAACTGCCTGAAATCTGGCATTAATTGGCTAGACATAGATGAAAGACTGAGTACGGTACTGACCATCACCTGAGGGAAAAAAATCAAGCCCCATATCCAGACCCTCGAACAAAAAACAACGGGCATGGGAGACTAAGGAAGAAATAGAGAAGGCGATGAAGGCACAAAAAGAAACATGGGAGATGGCCACCACCTCGGGCTGGAGGGAGGCAGAACAAAACATTCTGAGACAACTATTACATTTAGAGGTACCGGTGAAACTCCAAGACCTCCTTCACACCATGCCTCACTTGCGAATGATATTATTGGGGAACTTGGCCACGCAGCCAAATACCACACGTAAGGACATCCCCGGAGGATCTACAATTGACCTGATGATACTTGCTATAAACAACGGGAGGTACCAACAGTCATCGAGATGGGCATCCCTGGCACCATCCTAACAGACACTATAGTGGATAGAGGGTTAGGAGTGAACGTCCTTCTGGAGGAGACATGGAAGAAATTGGGCAAGCCAACCTTGTGGCCCCCAACCTTCAACTTATTAGGTGCCGATCAGTAGGGTATCAAACCCCTCAGAATGTTGATGGCACAGTAGGTCACCATTGGCTCGCAACCATTTGTATTAGACTTTGTGGTGATACCTTTGAAAAATAAGGGTAACGAGGCCATTCTGGGCCAAGGGTGGCTATTCACAGCAAAGGTAAACCATAATTGGAAGAAAAATATCCTCTTGATGGAGAATGGGGGAGGAAGTTCACCATCGACCTTCACACCCAGATGGTGAGTGAAGAGATAGCCTCTTCTTCAGACTCAGAATGTGATAGTGAGAATGATCAAAGGGATGAAGGAAGGAGTTGTATGGAACCTAATGAAGAAGGTGTCTTAGAATTGGAAGAGTGTTCAGGAGATGACGGTGACTCCATGAACGGTCTCTTCCACTGGAAAATAGAGGACTACGAACTCTTTTGACCAGCATGTAATGTACTAAGTATTGAGGAAGAACTAAAAATAATTCCCCTGGAGTACAATGAATACAAAGAAGGGGAGGAAAAAGTAAGCGAAGAGCATAAGATGTCATCAGTCAAACCTATGAATCTAGGCAAGGAGGAGGAACCTAAGTTCATTCTTGTCGGCAACAATCGAAATCCTAAGTGGAAGGCCGCAGCCTTCAAATTCTTTATTCTTCTTCTTCTTATGTATGGGCCAGCGATGGTGGTCCCGATAGAATTTATGGTTCCCAGCCTTGGGATTGCCATCGAAAATAGACCTAAGGACAAAGTTTGGGAAGTCGGCTATGACGGGGTCATCCAACTATGGACTCTGGATAGATGGGAGATACACGAGGCCATTAGATGTTCCAAATAAAAAACCCCACTCGGAGAGGATGGACAAAGCACCCGAAGGGATGGATAGAACACCCGAAGGAATGGAAGGGGACCCGAGAAACCTGAGAGGCTGGAAGGATGACCAGAGAGGCACCCGAAAGATAATTAGATTAGGCATTTAAAAAAAAAATTAAAAAAAAATTAAAATATTACAAAACAAAAAAAAAAAACAAGCAAACAAAAACAAAAGTCAAACTTGACCGTAGGGGGTCCTACGGTGGTGTTCTTGACTATAGGGGGTCCTATGGTGGTGTTTCTGACCGTAGGGGTGAAACCACCTACGGTGGTTTTCTTGACCGTAGGGGTCCTACAGTGAACCTACGGTGGTGTTTTTGACTCCTACAGTGGTGTTTTTGACCCCTATAGTGGTGTGTTTGACCGTAGGGGTCCTACTATGGTGTTCTTGACCATAGGGGGTCCTATGGTGAACCGCCTACATCGGTGTTCCTACACAGGAACTATTTAAAATGCGGTCTCCAACCTCAGCATAGGCGATGCAAAGATTCACCGTGGGAGATGGAAAAGCATTCACCATAGGCATGACTTGAATGTCACATGGGAATTCCTGGGAAAGAGATTGGATTTGAAGGTGATGCTTTTGGTAATCCCATACGGCTGAGAGCCAATAAGATGAAGGGTACAGTATTTAAAAGGAGGATAGTTATTGATGGAAAGGAGTGATAGCAGTGAGGAGCACGCCTTTGGAGAGGGATACTACATTTTGAGGCACTCCGCGTAGGTTTTGGCTGGATGTGAGGCTGCCTTGGTGGATGCACAAAGCACTTGGGAGGAGCTGACCACCTAGTTGGAGGTAGTAGAGCAACACTTGGCTCAGTGTACCCAGGCGTTGGAAGCGGAGGAGGTAGGGTGGGTGGCTATCGAGGTCAGATTGGCTAGAGATTGAAAAGCGTGTTGGTGTAGGCACAGGTTATGTAATAGGCATTATCTCCATTTCGTATGTTTTCATCCAGAGATGACTTTCTTTTTGGGGGGATGATGTTGTCCAGTAAATTGGTAGTTAGATGGCTAGTCCGTTCGAGGGAGTTACATAGATGCGACGGTTCGCCTCGCATCACCTCAGACATTATATGTATGCATTTCTCTCTTTAGTAAGGAGAGATATTATGATATCTAAAATACCTTTGTACTTGATGGTGAATGAATAAATACAATGTTGTTATACTTTCTCTATTAAATACTTTACTGTGTATGTCTCTATTGAATCCAATTTACCCCTAAGGGCAAACATTTACCGATCAATCATGTTTTAGTAATGTGTAAAGAAAAAGATTAAAGCAATGAACCATATACACATTTGACACATGGATTTTTAACATGGAAACCTTGTTAGGGGAAAAACCACTTGGGACCAAAAATCCAAAATTTTAACTCTTCTGAAGTGAGCTCGGTAAAGAGCCAACCCTATTAAAGGTTACGAACACAATGTTAAGTGTGACCTTGTTAGAGGATTTATCACTAATAGTTTATCACTTGACCTAGCATTCACTATATTGTTAGCATGAAAAACTTTTGATACTTCTTGGGATGTATCTCAATATATAAATGATGGTTAAATCCTACTTTGTTAAGAGATTTTCTGAATCAATGGTTAAACTGAATCAATATATGATTTGTTCATAAATACAACTTAATCTTGCAGATGTTCAGATCTATTGTAAGCTCATAATACCTCTTCTTATCAATGTTCTCTTCAATTCCTTTTGCTCCACTTCTTTCTACTCAGTGAATGTTGTTGCTTCTCTGTTGCTCGGTGTCTGCATAATTCTTAGCTTTGTTCTTCATCTTGTATGATTACATCTATATGAAGACTTCTATCTTCACCAAAATTCTCTTTAGTATTCCTCTTTTCATAATTAATTTCTTGTCTCTTTATATATACATGATTTCACCATTCTTTTCCTTCTTGTTTTCTTCATTGATCACTTCTTGATTCGTAAAGCTCACCATACTTTCTTTAGTTTTAATCCGTAAAACTCTCCTTGTTTTCTGGAATAAAACTTTCTTTAAATCTCCTTCTTATCTTTAACTTTTAACTGATCGATGAAAACAAAGTAATCAAACAGTTAATTCTATAGTTAGCTCCTGCCAGCTAAGTTTTTTTGTCGTATATTAACTTTAGTTCCCGTTGGTCAAAACTTCAGTTGTGCTCGGTGATTACTGCAGATATCTCAAGCATCAACTTTAGTTATATGTTCGGTGACAACTGCATTTAACTCGGTAATGCTTGCTCGGGTAACACTTTCTGTCGGGTAACACTGTGAACTTATGTGCTCAGGGTTCACTATCACTCGGGGTTTACTATCACTCAGTGTACATTATTACCAATGACAAAAGCTTTGTCTCTTCAGATCTTTAAGTGTTGTGACAATATGTATATGAGTAATCATACCATATCAAGTTCACATCAATGAAAATAAAATACATTAACTGATTTAATGTCTTGCATATACCTTTTGTATCTCGGTGATCATCAACTTTGTTATCTTCAAACATTCAATCAGTTATAGTTCATCAATCTCTCCCTTTGGCATTGATGGAAACATACTACATACTACTAATACAATATGAAATATATCAGTTTTAGTTCATCAATCTCTACCAAACTTATTTTTCTATAACCAATACAAATGTCTGACTTGTGGTAAGCTCTTCTAGCTTAGATTTGATTATTGCAGAGTACTTCCTTTGTTCTTCATTCCCTTCACTGGATAGATGTAAAAACTTTTGATTCTATCTCTCCCTTTATTTTAGAATCTCTTCTCCCTTTTCTGGATAGATATGCAGTGTTAACTTTTCCAATTCTCTCCCTTAGATGGATGTTTCTTTGAATCTTTCTATGATGTTTTCTCTTCCTTTGATTGTTCCTTTCTTTAATGGATAGTTCTTTTCTCTTTGACAACAATATATTTCATTGAATAATTCTCTCCATATTCATTAAGTACATCTCTTCCTTTGACAACAATGCCAAACTATATCTTCCCCTTTTAATATATTCCTTGAATTCCCTCTCCATCAGCAATACAATAACTCTGGTGCTCGGTGCAAATAGGTACCTCTCTATGTATTGATATATCTTTGCAGTCCATCTCTTTTCTTGCATCAACATGAATGCTCTTTTGATAATGTGTAGGCTAATGCATCCTCCTAGTCAGCTTAGCGACTAGTAGACAAGGGTCAGACCCCTAGTCTCTTTCTCAGGTACTCAAATGTATCTTTTGGAAATGGCTTTGTGAATATGTCTGCTAACTATTCCTTGGACTGAACATATTCCAGTATCACTTCTTTCTCTTGCACTTGTTCTCTTAAGTAATGATACTTGATAGCAATATGCTTTGTCTTAGCATGCATGACAAGGTTCTTTGAAATGTTTATTGCACTTGTATTATCACAAAATATAATCACTGGTTCAATAATTTTCATATTCATACCTTCTAGTAATTGCTTGATCCATGTAATGTTCCATCAATTTGCAGCAGCAACCAAATATTCTTCTTCTGCAGTGGATTGTGAGATACATCCTTGCTTCTTATTTATCCATGTGATAAATCTGTCACCCATAAAGAATGCTCCTCCTATTGTTCTCTTTCTGACATCTATGTTTCTAGCCCAATCAGCATCTGTATAGACTTGAAGCTCAAATTTGCCTTCTCTTTTATACCATAGACCATAGTCTTTGGTATTCTTTAGATATCTTTGAATTCTTTTGATAGCAGTCATGTGTGATTCCTTGGGATTAGCAGAGAATATTGCAACTATTCCAACTGTATGTGCTATATCTGGTCTAGTCTGTGCAACATACATGAGTTTTCCAAACATAGATCAATATAGGGTCTGATTTACCTTGGTTGACTTGTCTTCCTTTTTTAGCTTGCATCTAGTTTCCATAAGAGTTCCAACTGGCTTGGAGTCCTCCATCTTGAATATCTTGAGAACTTCCTTGATGTATTTGGATTGTGTGATGTAGATGCTTGCATCCTGTTGAAGAATCTGTAGACCAAAAAATAATTTGATCTCCCCAAACATTGACATCTCAAAATCTTTTCTCATTTCATTAGCAACTGATTTGCATAACATATCATTACCTCCAAATATGATATCATCAACAAATATTTGAGCAATCAGAATTTTATCATCAGTATCTTTTTTTAAAATACATATTATTGTTATCACTTGTTCTTAAAAATCTAATACTTATGAGATAGGAGTGAATTCTTTCGTACCATGCTCTTGTTGCTTGTTTTAATCCATACAAGGCTTTGTGTAGTCTACAAAACATGTTTCTCTTGTTAGGACCAACAAACCCTTATGTTTTTTCAATGTATACTTCTTCTTCTAGTATTCCATTTAGGAATGCAGATTTGACATCCATTTGGTATACCTTGAATCCTTTGTAAGCAGCATAAGAAAGTAGAATTCTGAGTCCTTCTAGTCTAGCAACGGGTACAAAGGTTTCTCCATATTCAATACCTTCTTCTTGTGCATACCCTCTGCATACTAGTCTTTATTTGTTCCTTGTGAATTCTCCATTCTCATTTATCTTGTTTCTAAATATCCATTTGATACCAATGACATTCTTGTCATCTGGTCTAGGTACTAATGTTCACGTTATTTTCTTCTCAATCTACTCTATCTCTTCATTCATAGCACTGACCCATTCTTCATTTTCAAGTGCAGTATTAACAGATTTAGGCCCAATATCACAAATTAAACATCTAGTGTTTAGTGACTTACTTCTTGTTCTCATTCTAGCCCTTTTGTCTCCTATGATCTATTTCTATGGATGGTGTCTTCTGACATACTTGGTAAGTAATAGTTCAGCTCTTTGTTCATCATTTTTTTCATCATCTTGACCTTCATTTTGATCTTCATCACATGGTACATCACTTTGAGCAATTTCTTGATTTTCAGTGTTTGCAGCTTGATGCTTGGGTGCATTGTTCTCTCTCTCAGGAGTGATACACCATTTCTCAGGCAGAGTGTCAGGTTCTTCACTATAGACAAACCTATTGTAGTCTTCTGGTTCCTTTCTACTTTCCTCATCATTTTTCTCAGCAAATTCATCCACTTTGACATTTGCACTTTCAATAATTTTGTTAGAGGATTTGTTAAGATATTTATAAGCCTTGCTTTTGGTAGAATACCCTATAAATATTCCTTCTTCACCTTTTGGATTCAAGATTTCCATTTCTGTCATCTTTCAAAATATAACATTGACTTCCAAAAATTTTGAAGTAACTTACATTAGGTATGTATCCATATCATAGCTCATAAGGTTTCTTATTGGTGTCTTTCTTCAATTGAACTCAATTTAATGTGTAGATAGCAGTACTGACAGCTTCTCTCCAGAATATTTGTGTGATGCCTTTCTCAATCATCAGTGTTCTGGCACAATCAACAATGGATATGTTCCTTCTTTCAGCAATCCCATTTTTCTGTGGTGTTCTCGGTGTAGAAACATGTCTTTGAATTCCATGCTCATTAAAAAATTTAGTGAATTAATCATAAATAAATTCTCCTCTATATGATCTTAGACATTTTAGTTCCTTTCCACTTTTTTTTTCCACTATATCTTTATACCATTTAAACATCTTGAATGCTTCTGATTTCTCTTTTCAGAACATAACAGACATCATTCTAGAATATTCATCAAAAAAGAGAATGAAGTATCTATCACCATAATAGCTCTTTGCTCTCATTGGTCTACATAAGTCAGTATGGACTAGATCTAGAATAGAATTAGGTGTGTAGATTTTTCTCTTGAAACTAGACTTTGTCATTTTACCTTTTTGACAATTCTTACACATGACATGGTCGGGCTTCCACATGCTCGGTAAGCCTCTTACTTTCCTTTCATTTCTTAGCCTAACCATGTTGTAAAAATTCACATGACATAACCTTTTATGCCACAACCATATGTATTCATTTCTAGCCATTAAACAAGTGGTTTTAATATCATCAAGATAGAATAGGTTACCTTTTGTCTTTTCACCAGTTCTGATCAACCTTCCTGATTCATTAAAGATCTTTGCCTTTTTTTTCTCAAATGCAACTTGGTGTCCTATGTTATTCAGATGTGAAACACTCAATAGATTATAGTTAATTCCTTTCACCCAATATGCATTTTCACATCTGATCATATTGTTCAATGTTATGGTTCCTTTACCTTCAACCGAACAAGGTGAGTCATTACCCATTCTTACTGATCCACCATTATAATATTCAAAAGTTTCAAAAAATTTCTTATCTCTAGTCATGTGGTGAGTACAGCCACTATCATTAATCCAGACATCATTTTTACTAACCTTAGATATGAGTGTAGTTTCAACATACCTTTCTTCCTCATCTGAATCATCCTTCATAGAAAAAAATACCACCTCAATATCTTCATCAGATTCGGTGTCAATATTTTCATCTTTGTTCTCTGCCAAGTAACAAGCTTTCTTCCCTTTGTCCTTGTAGTCTTGGTTATCTCTTCAGTCATATTTTTGGTTGCTTCGGTAATCTTTGTCATCACCTCTATCAAACTTATTTTCATAAGTTGTGTCATTACTTCTGTCATCTTTTCTTTTGTTAGGACATCTAGCAGCAAAGTGTCCAATCTCTTTACAATTAAAGCATACCAATTGTAATTTACCTTTGTATCTACCTTTGCCTCTCTGCAATCTTCTAGCCATTAGTGCTTCAATCTCATCAAGTTCTTGGTCATCACTATCACTATCACTATCATTTCTCATAGTGTGTTTTTGATTTGATTTACTTATTTTCAAAGAAGATTTGAATGCAGACTCAATAGTTGGTAGGACACTATTGTCAAAGATGTTATTCATCTCAAATGAAATAATTCTACCAATTAAACTATCTAGAGTAACATTGTTATTGGCTACTTCTCTCACTTCTTGTATAGTAGATACTCTAATAGCATAAATAGGAAGTAAGTATCTGATAATTTTACTTACCATTGTTTCTTCTTCAAGCACAACTCCTACTCCTCAGATAGCATTAACTACCTCTTTGATTTTTCTACTATACTGAGTGATGTTTTCTCCTTCTTTCATTCTTAGGTCATAAAACTTTCCTCTTAGGATTTATGCCTTAGCTCTCAGCACATTCTTATCTCCTCCATGTACTAGCTTCAATTTGTCCAATATTTGCTTAGCGGTGGTGCATGATTTGACATCTTCAAATTCAGCATCAGAGAGTGAGGAAGCAAGTTCTATCATCATAGAATTGTGTTCATGATTTTCTCTCAATTGATCAAATATCAGAGGTCCATTAGGTAAAACAAATTCAGTATCTAAGTATTGAGTGACATAATTTCCAATACCTGATAGGTGGAGTCTTATCCTATTTTTCCATGATGCAAAGTTGTCCTTGTTCAACTTAGGCACATCCCTCTTACTCACTTGTGATCTTTAGCTTGATTCTTTAAACTCCCTTTCTAAGCACACAAGCTCTGATACCAATTGTTAGAATAACTGAGAGGAGGGGGTAAATCAGTGGCCTCAAAAATTAATTCAATAAATCAACCCAAAATTTTATACCACAAATATAAAACCTCTAGTTATCTTCTGTCCTACAAGATGTATGCCTTTTGTAAATCTAACATGTATATATTGCTCATTGTTTATACTTCTTGTCCTTTCCTTAAGCCTTACCGAATAACAGTCTATCTTTTATTAACCTTTACCAAAATACAGTAAATAACTTAGTGTTTACCAATCAATCTTGTTTTAGTAATGTGTAAAGAAAAACATCAAAGAAATGAACCATATACACATTTGACACTTGGATTTTTAACATGGAAACCCTATTAGGGGAAAACCACTTGGGATTAGTAACCCAAAATTTTCACTCTTTTGAAGTGAGCTCGGTGAAGAGCCAACTTTGTTAAAGGCTACACATACAGTGTTCAATGTGACCTTGTTAGAGGATGTATCACTAACAGTTTATCACTTGACCTAGCATTCACTATGTTGTCAACATGAAAACCTTTTGATACTCCTTGGGATGTATCTCAATATATAAAGGGTGGTTAAATCCTACTTTGTTAAGAGATTTTTTGAATCAATGGTTAAACTTAATCAGTATATGATCTATTCGTAAATACAACTTAGTCTTGCAAATGTTTAGATCTATTGTAAGCTCATAATACCTCTTATGATCAATATTCTCTTCAATTCCTTTTGCTCCACTTCTTTCTGCTTGGTGAATGTTGTTGCTTCTATGTTGCTCGGTGTCTGCAAAATTCTTAGCTCTATTCTTCAGCTTGTATGATCAGGTCTATATGAAGACTTCTATCTTCACTATATTTCTCTTCATCATTCCTCTTTTCATAATCAATTGCGCGTCTCTTTATATAGACATGATTTCACCATTCTTTTCCTTCTTGTTTTCTCTGTTGATCACTTCTTGATCCGTAAAGCTCGCCATGCTTGCTTTATTTTTAATCCGTAAAAATCTCCTTGTTTTCTGGAATAAAACATGCTTTAAATCTCCTTCTTATCTTTAGCTTTTAAGTGATCGATGAAAACAAAGTAATCAAATGTTAACTCTATAGTTATCTCCTTCTAAGTTGTTTTTTCTTATTCTAACTTCAGTTCCCGTCAGTCAACACTTCAGTTGTGCTCAGTGACTGCTGCAGATAGCTCAGGCATCAACTTCAGTTATGTTCGGTGATAACTACAGTTATCTTGGTAATTCTTTCTCAGGTAACACTTGCTCGGGTAACACTGTCTGTCGGGTAAAACTGTGAACTTTTGTGCTTTGGGTTCACTGTCACTCGGGGTTTACTGACACTCGGTGTACATGATTACCAATGACAAAAGCTTTGTCTCTTTAGATATTTAAGTGTTGTGACAATATGTATATGAGTGTTCATACCATATCAAGTTGACATCAATGACAATACAATACATTAACTGATTTAATGTCTTGCATATACCTTCTGCATTTTGGTGATCATCAACTTTGTCATTTTCAAACATTCAATCAGTTATAGTTCATCACAAAAGCATTATCTAAATTCCTTGACAAGGATAATACTAACTTGGAGGACATGTAGATCACGCAAGGTCCAATTAAATTGGACACTTTTAGTCCAGTACTATTGATGGGACTTTCTTTGGTATCCCATGCCAAAGCAAGAAATAAGAATCTACGAATACATAAGAAAGATAGTGAATCATGCACACTTGCATTTGAATTCTTGAGAAAGATCATGTCAACCCACATAAAAAATAAAAATGAGTCTACATCATCTCATCTTGAAGGATTGTTGAATAAAAAAAATACTCATTTTGAATCCTTGGAGAAGTCTGCATTGGTAAATTTTCAGAGTGAATATGATGCTATGAGATTTAACCAGCTGAACACATTAATTGCCAAAGACAAAATTCCATTAGGCATGGAAATACAGAGGATGAAGGATGCTTTAACCAAAGGCAGCATAATTTATAGATATTGCATTGATTATCCTAAGTTTTTTCTGATGTTGATAAGATCCTAAAGGATAGTGAAGCCAAACTATATGAAATATCAAAGACATTTGATCATTTGAAGGGCTTAGCTTCAGACCATGTAGTTCAAGTGAAATCCTTGAATGACAAGATAAGAACACTTGTAACTAAGAGAGATAGAGTAAAGGGAAGGATCGGCGAGTTTATGAACTTGATTTTCCCTAAAATTGGTGTTTTGATAAATGGGTTGAAAGAAGCAGAAGCAACTTACACTTCACTAGATGCATTAGATATACTAAAAGAAGAGAAGGAAACTTATGATATTTGTGGGAAGATTGAAATAATAGAGAGCATGAAGAATATTTGGGATGTAGATTTTTCTGCTCGGAGAAATAATCTCTAAGATGTATTTAAACTTTTGTAAGTATTCTTACATATCTATATATAGCGGTGATACATAGGGTTTTGGTAGATGAGTTTTTATTTCTAGCCTTTTCCATTTATGTTAAAAGGGGGAGAGATAAGGAGTGAAAATGATATATTCAAGTCAGGCGGAGAGTATTTTTTTTTTTAGTGAGAGATCTTTTTGGAGTCTGGCATTTTGTTTGGGCACTTAGTTATTTTTCACAAAGTATTACCACCAATTCCATAGGGGGAGATTGTTGGCAAGAGACACTGCGATGGATTGTCTGTATGTTTTCATTGATGGAAACCATACATGATTATTATGGTCACTTGACATATTTTGTGAGTACCAAAGGTTAGATTATAATTTATTTCATTACCGAAGGTCAGATTATGGAAGAACAGGGAGATTTAACAGGGTTTGGTAAATGGATCGGTACAGACTGGTACAAAGGAATTTTGAGGTGTAGAGCTATAAGAAGATTCAACAGTGTATATTACACCTTCCTCTATTATCATACCTATTTATGTTATCATTTTTTTGAGTTATGGATTTTTGAGTACCGGGCATACAGTGAATTATGACGAATAGTGATAGTCAGTTGTTGGATCGATTAGCGATCCTAACAGATCGATGATCTGATCGGTTTGAGAGTTATAATTGATGGATCTGACATGATTGATGAATTTTATGTATTTGGTCAAGGTTAGCATGAATATTTGATTATTTATTTGTTCAATGTTCTACATGTTACACTTTATGTTTTTGAGGTTGACTAGTTGAGATATAATTTTAGCAATTGGGTAGATAAGATCAATTTTTTCTGATGAATCGTATGAGTCATGGATAAATAAGATAAGGATATATTTGTATGTGTGAAGGATCACTAATAAAAGTTTCAATTGGTATTTGAGAATAATTTTTTTTGTTCTTCCATAGAATTGTAAAGGCATAGTTGATGTTATTTCTTAGTTAACTTTATTGGATTGTAGTCCAATCATTTTTTTATGGCAATGAGCCTTTATACGGTGTATATGACCAGTATGCTCTAGGTTGTAAACCTAAATACATGTGCATTTCCCTTATGTACTCTAACCTTTAACAGGGTTATTATTTCTATAGAATTAATTACTTTTGGTTTCCATCCCCACTGTGGTTTTCCCTTAACCAGGTTTCCATGGAAAAATCATTGTGTCATAATATTGTGGATGTTTTGTTTATGATTATGTTATTTTATTTCAGTTATATTTGGCTTATGGTTGTGCAATGAGCTTAATAAAGTAAAATGGTTTAGAAAATTGATTCACACCCCCCCCCCCTCCTCTCAATGTTCCTCAATCCTAACAATGTAGAGAGAAAATTGTACCTAAATTTTGAACTCAAAATAGGAGGATTATGAAGCTAGGTGACATAGTTCAGACATGTGTCATGGTACAAACAAGTTTATATTTAGTCATTTTCACCTTGGCTTGTTCCTTTTCATATGAAGGTTTCATTTTGGAGGATGAGAGGATTTCTTTCTTGAGATGGTGGTCACTTTCATTTATTGTAGGTATCTTGTTGGAACACGAATGTATATTGGTGATTCATGTATGGGCATTGTGAAGAATTTCATTGGTTGACCCTTATGCAATTCATATACAAGTGAGAGAATGTTGGGATAAGGGGTTGTACACAATGCATAATGATTATAATGTTTATTTGATATTGTAGCATCCTAAAAAGTAACCACTTAATTAGTGTTCTTTGTAAGGATCATTTTTCACTCATTTTAGTAATAGGACATTATGTGGGCATTTCAATTCAAATTTGGGTCCTTTTTCTTCTCTCTTTTCCCTATAGCTTTCTTAAAATAAAGGTTAGACCCTATTTATATGTGTTTTTTTTCATTTTTTCTCCAATAAATTAATTTATTTAATCACTTGGGACCTATATCATTATTAGTGGCCCTTTTTACCTTTTCGAGCCTTGAAATCAGTTGTGATTAAATCCTCGCATCTAGACATTCCCTAGAGACCACACAAAAAAATTGAGCCATGATTGGAGGGTTTAGGATGTTTCAAATTTTTTTCACCTAGGTGCACAATGTTCTAGATAGGAGTTGTACATCCTCAAGATGTGGCCCAAATTTGTGGAGGAAGTCCTATCCTGAGAATAGATACAGGATTTAGATTTGCAGTTGGCGTGAGTAAGGTTAAACCCCTGAGGTGTAGTGAGAAGTATCTAAACCCTCTACTTCTCCTTATTTTGTATCTAAATTCTTTCATCCATAAACTATATGAAAGCAAAAGAGATCTAGAAATCAATTCAAGCAATCCATTCAAGAGTCTTGTGCAAGAAAATCAAAATCATCAAGTAATTCAAGGCAATTGAAGGCAAGCTTCAATATCTATCAAAGTCCTAGCATCTCTTCTTCATCATTAAAAATACAAGATGGTTTATTCATGGATCTCGCTTCTTTCTCCATTTGAGGTCACATAAAGGAGTTTTAATCAAGGAGGATCCATTCCATCTAACAATCTATCTATCTTCTTCCTCTCATTTCACTATTGGAAATTGGAAAAATTAATCACACAAGGTTTTTTCTTTTCATGCTTTCCTTTTGGTCTTATGTTGAGTCAAAAGTTATTGCATAATCATATTTGATCACATTGAAAGTGTCATCTGCATCACTAAGTATGAAATACTTTATTTATTTGATCTAATCATTGTTCTATCTCTACATACTTTCTTTTTATATTTTTAGGTTGATTCCTAGATAGGGTTTTGACTGAGGAAAACCCTTCTATTGAACCTTCTTTCTCATTTTTCTATGTGCAGGTATAGGCTAGGAAGCTTAATTGCATATTTGGACTCAAAAAACCTCGAAACATGCCCCCATAGAATTTAGAACATAATCAGTAGGTACAAAAAAATTTAGGTGTTCTTCACCTAGGTATACAATGTTTCAGGTGTTCGACACCCCCTGAAATAGGCTCAAACTTCTAGGACATGTTGCGGACAAAATACATAGCTCATATCTGGAAGTACATGTATTTCTGGGATCCCAACAATTGGGAAAACAACAAAAAAAATAGAATCTCTTCTCTTTCCAAGGTACACACATTACATCTTCATTTTCCTCTTTATAATTTATATTTTTTAGTATCTTTGATTCATCTTCTCTCAATTCCCAAACAAACAAAAAAACAAAAAGAATACAAGCCCCTAAGGCCCGAATATTTTATTGGCATCACTATATCATCTCTTATCGTGGTGATCCAATTTGACTTGAGGAGTCTTGGTATTCTAATGTGCATTTTGAAATTACGGAGAGCTTAGATCCTATTAGGTGATCCCAATTTTTATACTGTACATTTTGGTAAACCCGACACATGACATTTCCATTCTGATTTGGTGTCGAGAGATTCATTGTATGTATTGCATCTTTGCTACATTTTATGCATTTATTTAGCTAGGTTCATCTACTGTAAATTTTGGTGAACCCAATTACTCTTTCATACTTCTGATTTTAGTTGTTATGTCTCTTTTATCTCATGGAAATTACTAAAGTATAATGGTGTATGATCACTTATGTTCTTACATTTCTCCTTACTTCTCTTTATCAATCACATGAAGTGAATCATACTTTGTTTTAGTTGATGATATTTTCATTCATTCATGGTGTTTTGGCATATTCTATAATGAGGATTTCAAATATTTTCTTCCTTATAGGGTGTATGCTAAGACATTTATCAATATTCTATGTGGTGTTCTCATTAAAATTTTAACAAAATGCATAGAATATCTAGATCCCATAAAAGTATTTATTGAGGAAGTTAGATCTAAGGATGAAATTGATAAAAATCAACCAAATATTCCTCCTAATAGTCTAGCTCCTAATGTTCCCATTTTGGTACAACCTAGATCTTCTCTTCCTAAACATAGTTTGATAGATAGTCTTAGGGAGGCTAGTATGTGCACTTTGATACATAATCCTAATATTAAGCATTTCCTTGATGATTTATCTCCTAGAGTGACATTAAGTAGAAATGAATATTCTGACAAACCTTTCCCACCTAAATATACTCTGAATAGCGATAGGAATCCTAATCTCCCTAGAGAGAATCTTACTTTCAATCTTATTCCTCCTTACACCACACACTTTCATAAACCTCAAGATGAATCTTCATCTCCCTCTACATTAAAGTAAAACTACAATATTGGATATTACATCACCACTCAACAATGATATAGTGGGAAAGGTCTTGGTATTAATGAGAGAGGCATAAAATTTCCTATTGATCCTCCTACACAAGTCACTAGAAGTGGTCTCAGTTGTATACCTTAAGATAACTCCTTCTTCAAAACCTAATCCTCCTTGTTTAAGCATTCCTTTACCTACACCATATGTTGTTACACCTCCTTTGATGACCATTTGGATTTGGCTAAAAGAATATTTTGGAGAATTAAATATGTTAGAAAAATTCATCTTTCTTTTAGACATTTTCCAAAAAATCAAAGATCTACTAATGGAAATTATCATTGTCTTTTTCACCATAGTAATAGACATTATCTTTCTGATTGTGTGGAATTTAGGTAATCTAATCAAGATTTGGTAGATATATGTCTTCTTACATTGACTATGGATCTTATAATCTTTCTTAACATTACAAGCATACCTTAGCATTTGTTAACCCTATTTTCTTGTTCCCCATCATGTAAAATTGGATGCTTGCAAGGGTCTTTGTATTATATGATATGAACTATTGGAGAAACATAATAGGTCTTTTTTCTTCTTCTCTCTCTCTTAGGGGGAAATGTCTCTCTTTCATTCATTATTTTTCTCAACACATCCATTATCTCTTTTTTTCCATTTATTATACTATGGCATCCTTATATACATGGATTTGTTGTTAAAGACCTTTCTCTACATGAGAAATGCCTGTCTTCCTAAACAATATTTTCCTTGCTTATAAGTGCATATCTTTTATAATGAATATTACCACCAAGAATATGTAATGTGCTTATTTCATATCCTTTCAACTTCCTTTTCAAAGGTAAGTCATTATCCCTTTGTTGTTTTGGTCTCCCTTATAATGTGATATCCTTTCTAGCATTCATTTGTGGTTTTACGCAAGGACACTCTCTTTCAACCTCATGCCTGCTTAGGAATGCATGTCTATTTACATAGGATTCATCACTTAGGGTTTATAATGATTTATTTTTCCTTTTTTCCTTATGCTCGGGGGAAAGGTTTCATTCTCTCAATCCTTGTTTTTTCTAAGGATACATTTTTCCTCAATACAATGGCATTTGTTTAACTTTGTGGCATTCCTTTTTATATAGTTCTTTGTTGCTTTCATTTGGGATTCTCTCTTATATAACAGGTTTGCATCCTATATCATGGCCTCTTCCTTATTGGAAAAAATATTCTCACTTTAAAAAAACACCCTTACTTGAGATCTTAAAAAGTGTGTTATCCTTCATCAAGAATCCCTTTTTCACCTACTTGTGAAGGGGATAAATAGGTGCATTCTTGTTCTCCTCCCCTCTTTGTCTTGAAGATGTTGTCTTTTTTCAAGAAATCCTCTTTAAGGTAGATGTCTTGTGCCAAATACCTCTTCCTTTCAAGTTTCTCTTCCCACTTACGAAAATCCTTTGATGATTATCGTTTTCCTTTGCTAACAAGGGTTTTTCACTATTTGTATTTGGAAACAAGTATACATTGTTATTGAAGGATATCCTCTTGTTGCTAGAATTAGGTATCTGTGCTCTCTTTTTACTTATGATGGCTTCGTAGACTTAGGTCACCATCATAAGGAGGGGGTAATGCATGCATCCTCCTTGTACATTATGCATCAGTACTTGGTCCTTTGACTGACCACACACACTTGGTCATTTGATTGACCATCTTTCATGGATCCACAAGACTGATCTACAATTGTCCTGACCACAATTGAAGTTGCCCCATGTGCAGAAACAAGCCACCTTGTGAACAAATATTTGAAGGGAGAATTGGAAAGCAATTATTCTTTCCCTTCTCTCTCCTTCCTTCTCTCATGAAACACCTAGCATTGTGTAGGTTTATAGTCTGTTGGATTCATGGTCTCTCTCTCTTCCTTCTCCATAATTTCATAGCTATGCTAGTGGATTAGATCATGGAGTTTTTTCATCTTTGGTGACACTCTTGTCCTTTCTATGTGACATCTTATGCTTATACAATATCTTTCCGAACGTGATTCTAGTAGTCAGGACATTCTCTTGATCAAGGTCCCTTCAAATAGTTGATTTGGAATTTACTAACCCCTTTTTGTTATCTTGGTTGTTTGTTTGTTTTCTTTTTATTTTGTTTTTGTGCCCTTGTGCATGGATGTGTGAGTTTATATCCTTTGTTTGCAATCTCATGTCCTTAAACTTAGTGATGGCTTATCTCTTTGTAACTCGCTAATGATCATCTCTCTCTTGTTCTCTCTTATTCTTCCTTTACCATGAGCATGAGGTTGTCTCATACTCTCACTAAAGTGGGGGCTAAGTTTACCATCCTAAAAAGTAAGAACTTAATTAGTGTTATTTTTAAGGACCATTTTGTACTTATTTTAGTAATAGGATGTGGGAATTTAAATTCAAAATTGGGTCCTCTTTCTTCTCTCTTTTCCCTCTAGATTACTTAAAATTGAGGTTGGCCCCCATTTCTAGGTGTGATCCTCTATTTTTCCTCCAATCACTTAATTTATTTCATCACTTAGGTCCTATATCATTATTATTGGCCTTTTTTACCTTTACTGAGCCCCAAAACTGGCTGTGATTTAAATCCCCACATCTACACATTCCCCAAAGCCTACAAAACAAAATTGAGCCCTGATTGGAGGGTCCAAAACATTGCAAACATTTTGCACCCATGAGCACAATGTTCTCGACATTGTGCACCCACAAGGAGTGACCCAAATTTATGGAGGGGGTCCTATCTAGAGAATGGATGTGGGCTTGAGATATGTGGTTGGCCTGGGTAAGGTTAAACCTCTGAGATGTAATGAGAAGTATATGAACCCTCTACTTCTTATTTTGGATCTGAATTCTTTCATCCATTAACTATACGCAAGAAATAGAGATCTAGCAAGCAATTCAAGAAATCCATTTAAGAGTCTTGTGCAAGAAAATCAATATCACCAATTAATTCATGGAAATTGAAGGAAAGCTTCAAGATATATCAAATTCCTAGCATCCATTCTTCCTCATCAAGAATCCAAGATGGTTTTCTTAATGGATCTAGCTTCTCTCTCCATTTGAGATCACATAAAGGAGGTTTCATCAAGATAAATTTCATCTATCAATATCTCTATCTTCTTCTCTTCATCCTCCCATTTCAACATTGGAAAGAGAAAACATTCATTACACAAGGTTTTATCTTTTCATGATTTCCTTTTAGTCTTAGCTTTAAAAAAGAAACATTGTTCTTTTCACAGAGGTTCTCCGTCAAATTTACTACACTTTTGAACATGATTTTTCCCCAACATGTTGAAATCGGTATATTTTAAATCAACTTTTTATTTTGTAGATTTTGTCTTGACGTATTTTGCATTTAGTTCTTATTATGGTCCTTTCTAGCAAACAATGACATCACCTTTCAAATCCATAACCAAATAAATGTTAAAATTTATTTCTAGTAGGCAAAGTCATGGAACCCTAATTGAAAGAAAAATTTGTCGTGCGACTATGCATCTCTCTTTTTCTACTTCATTTTGCCAAATCAAGGAAATCCTACCATATTATCATTTCACTAACCCTAGATACTATAGAACTTGACAAAAGTGAGTTTTTTTAATTTCAAAAGAAAATATTCTATTTCAATCACATGAAACTTTTGACTGCATTAGTAAATTTGATATTGATACACATTATCAAATAGAGAGAAAAATAAATAAGAAATATAGCTTCATATCAATCTTTACAAACATGTGGTGTAAAAAAGACATCAAGAGAAACCAAAATTATAAGTGTAAAGCCCTGCCTTACATGTGAATAATGCAACCCTAGTTTAATAAATGGTTTTCTTATAAAGATGGCTAGATAGTTGATGGGGATAATTGAAATGATTTAAGGGAAAGTAGATCATATACTTACAAGACATGAAATTATTGAACAATATATATGATACATTTGTTGTACCATACTAGGAATTGATGAGAAAAATTACGAATAATATAGTGAGAATTTGGTTAAACAATTAATATGATTAAATGTGGTGGTATAAATTAACTCGTTCTTGTTTGTACGAGAAGAAAGTAATCATATTGACAAGAGGAAGGAGGAAATGTATCAAACATCTCTTGAGAAGATGTAAAGGTTACCCTATTTAACCTAGTAGGCAATAGAGTTTTATTTTGAGGCAATCAGGTTTATGAGGACTATCTCATGGAGCAAGTTTAATGGAAGTTAGAGAAGGTAATAAAGTTGTGAGTAATGTATTGTGGGATTTAAGATTGGGGACCCTAAGTTGAGATTGATATATGTCCCCATTTAAAACCTTAATTAAGATATTCACATTTTGACAACTAGGAGCTCAATTTTGTGAAGTCACTAAAGAGACAAAATTACAGAGTTTATCAAAGGATCATCAACTACAAATAGTGATGTGGAATTTGAACAAGCATAAATGGTCATGTTTAGAAGTAAGACTACACATGACCATAATCAACAGTAACTAAATTATTATTCAGTACGATGAAGACCACATCAGCAAAAGAATCCACCTAGAGGCTACATAGTTTATCGCAAGTATCATTTTGTTAATATGATGAGCAGCGATAATACATGAAAGATGAGAATGAATGAGTGATAGTAAATATTCAACAAGGACTGAAAGCTAATACTTACGTGCAATTGGGACCAAAAGTCATTGATCGATGACAATTGAATTGGTAGTGAAGAATCATAAGATGTATTATAATAGAATCAACAAGGAATGGATATAAATAAGAGCATGGATAACAAGGAACGTAGGTGATGGAGTAGAATATCAAGTGTTTATAATAATGGGAATGGAGTCGATTATAATTAATAAGAACTGATAACAAAGGCAAACCCACATAAGTCTATTAACAACGATCGATTATCAGGTGAAGAAAAGAATATGGAAGAGACTCAGGAAAGAGGCAAGAATTGCCTTTGCTATCCTATAAAAATAAATATTAAATATGCGAGGATATTGATAGAGATGTTTACTTGTATCGAATGAAGTCAACCATTCACAATATTCATCTAATATTGACGTGATTAATGGAGAGTATTAACTATCTACATCAATTAAGGGGAGATGTTTTCAAACAACTAATTAATACGTGAAGAGTCACGATATTTTACTAAACAACAATTATGTTTAATATCTAATAAACCATCTATATAAAGACAATTAATAACTATGGTCTACTAAGTGAGGAGGTAAATAACACATGTGTTTAACATTAAGGATTAGATCAACAATTACTAATAATGAAGTGGTGCATTTTGTAAAAGAGGTGATAGGGATGGGCATGAGTCATGTCTTTTTAATGTGACTTGTCATAAGATATAAGAAAACATTTACAACCATTCAAATAGGGCATCATTGGATGAGGAAGAATCAAATTTATGTATATTATATCTGGCATTCTAAGGAAGATATCTGAGGAGGAATAGACATCATCATTATCATTATTTAGTGGCAACTAAATGTGTAGATAAATATAAAGGAAATGACTGAATAATTCAAACATATTGACTTCTTGGTATGAGTATCTTAATATGTATTCGTGGCATAATATTGGTAACTATTAATTATTGAATTAAATAACTGTTTAGTACACCATTATTTATACTATCTATATATGTCATTATTAATTATCTTGTTCATATGAACTTATTATTTATCTGTGTTTCATACTCACCAATATTAAAACATAACTAAAATCTTAAAATAGTCATCATTGTTTACTAGCAATCAATGGCATAGATAAATATAAAGGAAAAGACTGAATAATTCAAACATATTGACATTTTGGTATGAATATCTTAATATGTATTCATGGAAAAATATTATTGGTTTTCCCTACCAAATGATGGTTTACTGATAGGGGGTGAATCAGAAAATATTAAAACTTAACACTTTAAAACTAAACGTCTGATTCAACTCGGTAACTCAAACAACAGCAGCTACCGAAACTTGTAAACACTTCACAAACTTGATAAATAACATATAACACAAGAAAATAACATCTACAGTTACCAAGCATCACATGTAACACCAGATTTAATGAGGAAACCCAATTTGGGAAAAACCTCCATGGGAATTGTCACCCACAAAAAGAAATACTCTTCTGAAGTATGCTCAGTTAAGAGCCAATTCGGTTAAAGATTATAATACACATTTGTCAGATGTGACCCTGTTTGGGGATTTATCTTAGATCTATTAAGATCTTCACCCTATTAGGAGTGGACTGGTCAGAGGATTTAAACTTTCATCCTAGAATGTCACCTTTCACAAGGATTTACAAAAAGACTTATTAGGTCCACTCGGTTAAGAGATTTTTGGTTACAAAGATTAGTAAGAAATAGTGTACTGAATTGATATGTGATTCTGCAAATACCTTTTGCTTGATCAGATCCCTTGTGCGCTCTCTGAAACTACTGGCATCAACAACTCATTAGTCTCTTCTCTAGACTGGATATCCACCTCTTTCTCTACTTTGCTCAGTGGCACTTCAACTCTTCAGCTCGTCAGCATCTCTGTATAAATATATAGACTCAATAATATATCGCCCTTTATTTTGCCTCTTAATCTCATTGATTAGGTATTCCTTCAATTGCACTCAGCCGTCAAATCATCTCTTATAAGCTGATTCAATGTATCTGCAACTCAGTCAAACGATTAACCTTGCCTCGTGACTTGCACTTTTCTTGGAACTCACAACTTTCATTTTTCCACTTAAACTTTCTTCAAATTTATATATATTATATCTGGCATTCTAAGGAAAATATTAGAGGAGGAATAGAGATCATCATTGTTTAGTGGCAACTAAATCCATAGATAAATATAAGGGAAATGACCGAATAATTCAAATATATTGACTTCTTTGTATGAGTATCTTAATATGTATTCGTGGCATAATATTGGTAACTATTAATTATTGAATTAAATAACTGTTTAGTACACCATAATTTATATTATCTATATATGTCATTATTAATTAGCTTGTTCATATGAACTTATTATTTATCTTTGTTTCATACTCACCAATATTAAAACGTAACTAGAATCTTAAAATAGTCATCATTGTTTACTAGCAACCAATGGCATAGATAAATATAAAGGAAAAGACTGAATAAATCAAATATGACATTTTGGTATGAATATCTTAATATGTAGTCATGGAAAAATATTGTTGGTTTTCCCTACCAAATTATGTTTACTGAGAGGGGGGATGAATCAGAAAATATGGAAACTTAACACTTTAAAACTAAACATCTGATTCAACTTAGTAACTCAAATAACAGCAGCAACCGTAAACACTTCACAAACTTGATAAACAACATATAACAAAGAAAATAACATCCACGGTTATCAAGCATCACATGTAACACCAGATTTAACGAGGAAACTCAATTTGGGAAAAACCTCTATGGGAATTGTCACCCACAAAAAGAAATACTCTTCTGAAGTATGCTCGGTTAAGAGCCAATTTGGTTAAAGATTACAATACACATTTGTCAAATGTGACCCTATTAGGGGATTTACCTTAGATTTGTTAAGATCTTCACCCTATTAGGAGTGGCCTAGTCAGAGGATTTAAACTTTCATCCTAGAATGTCACCTTTCACAAGGACTTACAAAAAGACTTATTAGGTCCACTCGGTTAAGAGATTTTTTGTTACAAAGATTAGTAAGCAACAGTGTACTGAGCTGATCTATGATTCTGCAAATACCTTTTGCTTGATCAGATCCCTTGTGCCCTCTCTGAAACTACTGGCATCAACAACTTATCAGTCTCTTCTCTAGACTGGATCTCCACCTCTTTCTCTACTTTGCTCGAGAGCACTTCAACTCTTCAACTCATCAGCATCTTTGTATAAACATATAGAATCAATAATATATAGGCCTTTGTTTTGCCTCTTAATCTTATTGATTAGGTATTTCTTCAATTACACTCAGCCATCAAATCATCTCTTATGAGTTGATTCAATGTATCTGCAAGTCGGTTAAACAGTTAACCTTTGCCTCGTGACTTGCACTTTTCTTAGAACTCAACTTTCATTTTGCTACTTAATCTTCATTTTAGATTTTTAACTTGAATTTACATCACCGATAGATCTCTATAACAAACTTCATCTTCATCCTTAGCATCTTCTTGATCTTTGTGCCTTCGCATTAAATACGTTATGATCCTTGAATTCAATCTTTGTTCAAACTATGTTCCGTACTCGATGACTATCTTCACTCAGTGTTTGACTTCGCTTGGTTACCAACCTTGCTCAATAACTGACCTTTCTCAGTTTTCAACTTCGCTCGGTGAGTGAATTTTCTTTGCTCGACCAACTCACGCTTCACTTTACCAACAGACTTCTCACTACTCGGTAACTAAGCTTGTTCCCTTTACTGACTTGACCTTTCTTCTTTATCGACTTAACAACATCAAATGTTAAGTAAAAAAATTATATCAATATTACCTTATCATTTTCTAATCTCTATTATCTGACCAATTAAGTTCCTCTCGAATGATATGGAAACTTAATAAAAACCAGAAATTAATTGCTTGACATCAATGACAAAATAAAAACTGATCTAACCATTCTACTTGCTTGTATTCTACTGAACTTGGTCTTCATCATCATTACCATCAATTGGTTAACAATATCCCTCTTTGGCATTGATAGAAATATTATCAATTGATGATGGTATACTCTAATCTCTTTGTACTATCTTTTCTCCCTCTTAGCTTGTTCTTCATCTTTGCTTTCAATCAAATTCTCCCTCTTACATGTAGTCTCATTCACTTGTGTATTCATCACTTACTTCTTCCTTATGTAATCATCAATTAATGAATTCTCCCTCTTTGACAACAATGCCAAAGATCCATACTCCTGAAATATTATTCAGGCAGTGAATCATACCTTTTATGTACTAATTTCTCTTTACATACATAAATCCTTTTACAACTTCAGGCATCACCTATAGTTTGGTCACTAGCATCAACTCAAAATTCAGATATTCTAATGTGTCTTAGAATTGATGCAACATGCCTCTTGCATTAATGAATCTTGGATAGGGCTAGGACCCCTAATTTACCTCTAAGATACTCAAAAGCATCCTTCAGTGGTGGCTTGGTGAATATGTCAGCTATTCTTTCCTTTGAATTCACATATTCCAACATTACATGTTTGTCTTGTACTTGCTCTGTCAAGTAATGATACTTGATAGATATGTGCAGTGCATTACCAGATTCTTTGATATGTTTATAGAACTTGTGTTCTCACAATAGATAGTGACTGGATCGGTGACCTCCTCTTGCATACCTTCTAGTAGTTGTTTGATCCACACAATATTTTCACAATTCATAGCTGCAGCAACATACTCACCCTCGGAATAGACTGTGATATACAACTTTGTTTATTTTTCATCCATGTAACTAGTCTTTCTCCTAGAAAGAAAGCTCCTCTGCTTGTACTCTTTTTGTCATCAATGTTTCCAGCCCAATCAACATTGGTGTAGACTTTCAAGTCAAAATCTCCTCGGCCTTTCTTGTATAGTAGGCCAAAATCCTCAGTTCCTTGCATATATCTAAAAATTCTCTTCACTGGAGACATATGTGTTTCCTTCGGATTGGAAGAAAACCTTGCAACAATCCCTACTACATGAGAAATATCAATTCTATTGTACACTAAATATTGCAGCTTACCAATCATGGATTGGTAGATTGTCTCATTTACTTCTTTTGTCTCATCCTCTTTAGATAACTTGCATCCAATGACCATCGGTGATCCAACCGGTCGTGAGTCATCCATACTAAAGGTTTTTAGGATCTCCTTGATATACTTTAATTATATAATATAGATCTCATCCTTTACCTGTTGAATTATAAGTCCAAGAAAGAATTTAATCTTTCCAATCATAGACATTTCAAACTCCTTTCTCATCTCCTCGGCAAAAGATCTGCACAATGTGTCATTGCCTCCAAAGATAATGTCATCAACAAATATCTCAGCAATTAATACTTTGTTAGTACTATCACATTTCATATACACATTGTTTCTTTCACTAGTTCTTTGAAATCCTATCTTGATTAGATATGAATGCAATCTTTCATACCATACTTGGGGTGCTTGTTTCAATCCATACAGTGATTTGTGCAATTTGCATACTATGTCTCGGTTAGTATTCTCAGAATATCCTTCAGCTTGTTCAATATATACTTCCTCTTCATGAATACCATTGAGAAATGTAGAATTAGCATCCATTTTATAAACTTTCAATCCCTTATAAGCTGCATATGCTAGTAGAATTATAACTCCTTCTAATCTAGCAAAAGGTGCAAAATTTTCACCATAGTCTATTCCTTCTTCTTGTGCATACCCCTTGCAAAATAATCTTGCTTTATTTCTGATTACATTACCATGCTCATTCAACTTATTTCTAAAAATCCACTTAGCACCAGTTATATTCTTATTTTTTGGTCTCAGTACCAAAGTCCATATATTATTCTTTTGGATTTGATCTATCTCTTCCTTTATTGCTTTCATCCAATCTTCACTTTTGAATGCATCTTTTACTTTTCTCTGTTCAAATTTAGATATTAAGCATGTGTTTTCTCTTACCTTGCTTCTTGTGAGAACTCCAGCAATCTTGTCTCCAATGATTTTACTCGATGAGTGGTGTCTCTTAACATACTTTGCCAACATAGGCTTGGTAGCTGGTGGTATCTCTTTATTTCCATCATTTGGTGGAATCTCTCTCTACTCATCTTCTTCCTTAGTTTGTGCTTTCTGTAAGGTGTCAGGAATCTTGGTTTGTACATAAATATTTTTTTCATAATCCTCAGGTTCCTTCTTGTTGTCTTCATCATTCTTCTCTGCAAATTCATCAATTCACGCATTTTCACTTTCTACTATTTTGTTAGTATTCTTATTCAAATATTTGTAGGCTTTTCTCTTAGTTTAATATCTTAAGAATATTCCTTCATCTCCGTTAGAGTCAAATTTACCATCTCTTGCATCTTTAAGAATATAACACCTACTTCCAAATACTTTGAGGTAACTTACATTAAATTTGTGTCCATACCAGATCTCATAAGTTGTTTTGTTTGTTCCCTTCTTCAATTGTACTCGGTTAAGTGTATAAGAAGCAATGTTTACTGCTTCTCTCTAGAAGGTTTGATAAATGCCATTCTCAATCATTAGTGTTCTAGCACAATTCACAGTGGATCTATTTCTTCTTTTAGCTGTACTGTTATGTTGTGGTGTCCTTGGCGCAAACATCTATCTCTTTATACCATGGTCATTTTAGAAGAGTGTAAATTCATCAAAAGTAAACTCTTCACCTCTGTCAGATCTCATACATTTCAGTTGTCTCCCTATCTCTTTTTCAACTCTATCCTTGTACCACTTAAACATTTGGAACGCATCAGATTTTTCTTTTAGAAACATAACCGACATCATTCTAGAATAATCGTCAACAAATAAAATGAAGTATATATCACCATAGTAGCTTTGTGTTCTCATAGGACCACATAGGTCGGTGTGTACTAACTCCAAAATACATTGTCTAGTATAATATTTTCTTGTAAAGATCAATTTAGTCATCTTACCTACTTTACATCCCTTACACATTACATTATCAGATTTGTCTAGATTCGGTAGACCTCTTACTCTTCTTTTCTTACTTACTTTGATTAAGTTGTCAAAGTTAACATGACATAGCCTTTTGTGCCATAGTCATACATATTCAATCTTAGCAAACAGATAAATCATTATGAATGTATCAAGGTAGAATATGCTACCTTTAGATTGTCCTCCACTGGCAATCAAAATTCCATTCTGATCAAATACTTTAACCTTCTTGTTCTGAAATTCTAGTCGGTGACCTGTATTATTCAACTATGCTCACTCAACAAATTGTGCTTCAGACCTTCAACCCAATAAACATCATCACATGTAGTATTGTTTAGAAAAATTATAGAATCTTTTCCCTTCACACGAGATGGGGCATCATTTCCATATCTAAAATTACCACCATTATGATCTTTCAAAGTAATAAACTTATCAGTATCACTAGTAATATAGTGTGAGCAACCGCTGTCTATAATCCATGTACAATTTTTACTTACTTGTGAGATTAGGGATTTTTCTTAAACATACATTTCTTCATCAAACTCATCTTTAATATCAACATAGAAAACTTCTTCTTCTTCATCATCGGTGACATCATTAGATGATCCTCCTTCAACAATGTAGCATGATTTCTTTCATTTTTTATTAAAGTCCCTGAATCTTCTAAATCTATTCTCACTCTTTTTTTATCTTTGTTATCTTTATTCTCATTATTGTCAGGACAGTTAGAAGCTATGTGATCAATCTTATTTTATGTAAAATACTTCAAAGGTATCTTACCTTTGTACTTGCCTTTACCTCTCGGTAGCCTCCTAGCCAATAAAGCTTCAAACTCAACTCCATAATTTTCATCTTCAACATATAGCTCTTCAAGCTCACTCTTACAACTATGAAATATTTCACTAGCACTACTTACATATCCATCACTAGATCTAGAATCTCTAGAATTTCCAATAGTCAAAGATGATTTGAATGCAGAATCAATCTTAGAATTGGAAGGCAAACTATTATCAAAATAATTCATCTCAAAGGAAGTTAGCTTACCGATTGTAGCATCCAAAGTAACAACCATCTGTGTAATGGATCTCAGTTCTTGAATAGTAGACACTCGGATGGAATAGATAGGTAGTAGTGTTATAATAATCTTTCTTGTAACATCTTCTTCTTCAATGGTTCCACCAGCACCTCTAATAGAAATAGAAATCTCCTTTAGTATTTTTTTGTATACTGCAATGTTTTCTCCTTCTTTCATTCTCATTGATTCAAAATTTCCTCTTAAGATTTCAGCCTTAGCCTTCTGAACATGTTGATCTCCACCATAAACTAGTGAAAGTTTATCCCACATTTTCTTAGTTGTATCACAACCTTGTAGGTCATTGAACTATAGGTCGGGGAGAGTAGATGATATCTCAATCATCACTTGTATATATTCTTGTCTTTCTCTTATTTTCTCAAGTGTCAAAGGACCAAATGTTGGAGGTGATTAATCAATGTCAAGGTGATTCAGTGCATAATCTCCAATACCAAATATGTGAAGCCTCATTTTTATCTTCCATGTAAAAAATTTATTCCTATTCAACTTTGGTGTTTCCCTCTTATACATCTTTGGATATTTAACTCAAGTACCTTCAAACTTATCTTCTACGAGCACTAGTTGTGATACCAATTATTAGATTTCCCTACCAAATGATGGTTTACTGAGAGGGGGGGTGAATCAGAAAATATTGAAACTTAACACTTTAAAACTAAATGCCTGATTCAACTCGGTAACTCAAATAACAACAGCAACTGAAACTTGTAAACACTTCACAAACTTGATAAACAACATATAACACAAGAAAATAACATCCACAATTATCAAGCATCACATATAACACCGAATTTAATGAGGAAACCCAATTTGGGAAAAACCTCCTTGGGAATTTTCACCCACAAAAAAGAAATACTCTTTTGAAGTATGCTTGGTAAAGAGCCAATCCGATAAAACATTATAATGTACATTTGTTAGATGTGATCCTGTTAGAGGATTTACCTTAGATATGTTAAGATCTTCACCCTATTAGGAGTGACCTAGTCAGAGGACTTAAACATTCATCCTAGAATGTCACCTTTCACAAGTATTTACAAAAAGACTTATTAGGTACACTCAGTTAAGATAGTTTCTATTACAAAGATTAGTAAGAAATAGTGTACTAAATTAATTTGTGATTCTACAACTACCTTTTCTTGATCAGATCCCTTGTGCGCTCTCTGAAACTACCGGCATGAACAACTCATCAGTCTCTTCTCTAGACTAGATCTTCACCTCTTTCTCTACTCTTATTGGTAGCACTTCAACTCTTCAACTCGCCAGCATCTCTGTATAAACATAAAGACTCAACAATATATAGGCCTCTATTTTGCCTCTCAATCTCATTGATTAGGTATTCCTTCAATTATTCTCAGTCATTAGATCATCTCTTATGAACTGATTCAATGTATCTACAACTCGGTTAAACACTTAACCTTTGCCTCATGACTTGCACTTTTCTTGGAACTCACAACTTTCCTTTTGCCGCTTAATCTTCATCTTAGATTTTGAACTTGACTTTTCATGGCCGATAGATCTTTGTAACAAAAATTTTATTCATCCTTATCATCTTCTTGATCTCTATTCCTTCACATTAAATGCATTATGATCCTTGAATTAAACCTTTGTTCAAACTTTGTTCTGTGCTCGGTGACTATCTTCACTCGGTGTTTGACTTTGCTCAGTTACCAACCTTGCTCGGTAACTGACCTTGATTGGTTGTCAAATTCTCTTGGTGACTTAATTTTCTTTTCTTGACAGACTAACACTTCACTTTACTAATAGACTTCTCACTACTCGGTAACTAGGCTTGTTCCCTTTATTGACTTGACCTTTCTTATTTACTGACTTAACAACATCAAATGTTAAGTAAAAACAACTATACCAATAGTATCTTATCATTGTCTGATCTCTATTATCTTCCCAATTAAGTTCCTCTAAAATAATATGGAAACTTAATATAACCATAAATCAATTGCTTGACATCAATGAAAAAATAGCAACTGATCTAACCATTCTACTTGTTTGTATTCTATTGAACTCGGTCATCGTCATCATTACCATCGATGGGTTAAAAAATATTGGTGAATACTAATTATTGAATTTATAATTGCTCTGTACACTATAATTTATATTGTCTATATCTATCATTATTAATTATATTATCCATATGAACTTATTATTTATCTTTGTTTCATATTGATCAATATTAAAACATAACTAGAATCTTACAATAGTCAGTCAAAAGGAAATAGGAGAGATTTTGCAATTAAGGGAGAACGCTAAGGGTGCCCTATTGTAGTGGCGATTGAGGGAGAACTGCTAAGGGCTCCCTATTGTAGTGTAAATTATAAGAGAACTACTAAGGGCACCCTATTGCAGTGGAGGTTAAGGGAGAACAAATATAAGGGTCCCTTACTACACTACAATTAAGGGAGACCTGCTAAAGGCACCCTATATTAGTATTAGTTAGGGGAGAACTTAGTGCAGTCAAGAATGGAGGGAACTCAAAGAGATTTGTCCAATCATTGCAGAATGAGTCACACAATAGAAATAAAAAGTAACAACAGAGAGATTTTGGGATTAATGGGAAGTATGTACTGAGAGGGGAGGGGTGAATCAGTACCTCTAAAACTTTTATATCCTTTTATCAATTAACCTTTGTAATCAATTGTATATCCATTCAATATGATCTATACTATCTTGATGTGAGTTATATCAATTCATTACATTAACATACATGTGAACATTCATAGAAAAATTCATGAAATTATTTTGACACATAACACAAGATATGATATCACATAAAACTCTTGTGAGGAAGTAAAAACTGCGGTGGGGATGGCACCCACAAAATATTCACTATCTAAAAATTGGAACGGGTCAGTTAAGGCTTACAATTTGATCACTTCTGATGATCTACCCTGTTAAGAGTATCAGTGGAGACTTGTTAAAGTCTACTCTATTAATATTTGTAGAAACACTGTTGAGTGTGCACTCAGTTAAGAGATTTGTTGTTAGACTATTAAATCCACCTTCCTTGAAAGGATTTTTACACTTTGCTCCACTTGTTAGAATGATAGAAAATTACAAATTGACCTAGTAAATGCAATCTCCTATTGCTGATACAAATCCAATGTAGTTTACATGAAAAATATTATCACCTAATTGTGATTGAATAATACCTCTGATTCTCGGTATGCTCTATTCTTGGTTCTTGCTAACCAAATTCACATTTTGTTGTCCTTGTTCTTGAAACTCTCAATTTGATCCATATATGTGCTCATTTAATTCATTCATATTCTCCTCTCTCTTCACATAAATAATAATTAATGATTGCATCATCTATTTATAGATGGATTAACTTCATCAAGTTTTGATAAAAACAATGTTCACTCTAAGATCAAGTTTACAACTTGTACCTAGAGATCTCCTAGTCTATGTGTTTTAAATAAGTTAGAATAATTAAAGTAATTACATTCATGTATCTTGTCCCTAAAGAAATGGATTTAAAACAAATAAATATCCTATAAATAGAATACACTTTCTTTATCTGATGTGGAAGTCAGATCCACTTTTTGCGGGCTGCAACTGACTTTCAGTTTTGTCTGTCGATCATGCTTGACTATCCTTTGGTATTGTTATGTCGGTTACACTTTAACTATCTTTTTGGTCTGCACTGTATCTTGCATGTCGGGTTCCTTTTTTGGGTTCCTCTTTATCTATCTTTCTTTGTAATTTCGGTTTGCACACTAAGTTTTGTCGGTTCTCTCTACACTTAGTCATCTTCGGTGATCTCTTAATATCTGATCTTTGGTTTTCTCTTTTCCTATCTTTCAGTGTATGCTTACTGAAAGTGTTGTTTTCATACTAATGGAAAATTAATGTCATCATTCTCCCCCTTTGACATTAGTATCAAAAACTGATATGTGCAAAATACTAAGAAAATGTTAAGTATATACAACATATATAATACTTAGTCATTTAATGACTCCCCCTATGTATATGCCGGTATATCTGTTCATATGATGTCTTTCCTTATAAATATCATTTTTTCCATATGAATATACATATACATATCTACCATTTTCCCATCTGAATGAATGAATGAATACATATGATTTTCTCTTTTTGTATTTTGTACTCATATCATTTTCCCCCTTTTTTGATATTAAGGGCAAAGGTCATTACCTTTAGAGCTTATCAAAAATGTGGAGTGTGAATACTTCATTTCTTCCATCATTTTCTCCCATTTTTCTTTGAGGTTCTCCAGAGCCATGTGCTTGAGTGTGGTCTTGGAGTGCATGTCATAGATGTTGTCAGCTACAGACATCTCAGGATTTGCTATCAGTTGCCTTGCTAAACTGATGTGTTGTTGGAGCAGTGTAAGATTTGGTAGAAGTTGAGCTTGGAGCTTGGTTAATTCTTCCCTAAAGTGTGTCTCTTCCTCCCACAGTTCCTGCCTTAACCTTTTTATCTCAATTATCTTTTCATAATGTAGCTTAACTGTATTGTCTCCATCGGTGGTTAATCTTTGTGTACTGTTTACTATATTTGTATCCAGCTTTGCAATTTTGTCACTATTTTTTTTAGTGAACTTTTCTATTGTGCTCAATTTTTGAATTAAGGCTATAGCTTCAGATATGATTAGGTCTAATTCAGTGATGAATTCTGATATTTTTACCTTGTTTACCACCACTTATTGGCTGATGTTCTCAATGAGATTTTTTTGGTACTTCATCTCAGCTCTCTCTTCAATTGCCTTCTCACCATCAATATTCTGTGTTGTTATTGCTTCAGTTAGAGTAGCTAATTGATCAATTATGGGCTTTTTCTGATCAATATCAACATCGGGCACAATTTGATGTAAAATGTCTCATGTTGTCTCCAGTACCATGGAGTCCCTATGTTGTTTCTTTATCTTCTCCTGCAATGCCTTTCTTTGGCATATTTCTCCATATTCTTGTAATGCTTCAAAGTCAAGTGTAGATCGGTCACACTTTGGTATTTCAATAAGTTCATCCAATGTGACCTCTAACTTGTTCTTCTTTGATTTCTTCTTCTTCTGTGAATCACTAGAATGTAAAACCATTTCCAATTTCTCAGCCTTCTTAGTTGTGCTTGATGAAGTTACATGTTGTACTTCTTTTTGTTGCGTGGTGTCAGTTTCAATTTTTTGAGTGTCTGTAGACATCTCCATATTCACCTTAACATCATCAGTAGCACACTTTTCAGTTTCCTCAGGAGTACCATCTTTAGGTTTGTCTCCTTCATTGATGTCTTTTGTTTCATCAGTCTTTGATTTTTCATTCTTATATGTTGTGTCTGCATCCTTTTCTTTATCTCCTCCTGTAACCTTATCAGTGTTTGTTACATCTTGAGTATCTCCGATGCCTTTGTGACCATCAGTTTTGTCTTTGTTTTCTTCTTCCCCTACATCCTTGGGAGTATCCTTCTCAGGTGACTTGATTTTTTCTTGCATGATATTGATAGCTTGTATCAATATTGGCATGTTGCCTGGAATATTCACTTGTGCAGTATCAACTGTTCTGTCCCGCTCATCGGTTTTGTCCTTTGCAACAGTGGCATCTTCATCTTTATTCACTTCCTTTTCTGGGTGATCAGTAATGTCAATGACATTAATACCCACAATGTTGTCATTTGTGGTATTTGGCCATGATTCATCTACAACATCTGTAGTCTTTTTGCCAGTTGTATCATCTTCTTCTTTGTCTAACTCAATAGATGTGTCATCTTGAGTTGCCTTGTTAACATCTTGTTGTTGAAGGTCTTTTTTGGGGATTTCATCCTCAGTAGGTCTATTCATAATCTTGTACCATTTCTTATGGATATCCTACTCAAGCTCTATAAGCTTTCCTTCAAGAAATTTGTATGGTCTCAGCTTCGGTGAGAACTCCTTTTTGTACTTTTCAATCATTTCATCTATTTCTACCTTCTTTGATTCAATTGGCATGAGATAAACTAGTACTCTTTCTCTTATCTCTTTCTCATTCTTCAAAGCAAATTTCCAATAGGATTATAGTCTATCCAAGAGTTCCCTTGGTACATAACTACCTTCAAACTGTATTGGTACATATTTAAACTTGTATGTTTTAGCTATGATGGCGTCTTCTACTTTATTCTGATCTTCTGGGTCTAACTTCAACCATCTTCTGATCTTTGAATATGATATAGATCTAGAGTTTGCAATAGATTTGCATATGTCATCAATAGATTCAGGAGGTTGTACCTTATCACTTTTTGCCTCTATAGCTTCATCCTACTCGGTATCTTCTATATCCTCTCAAAATTTGATGAACTTCCTCTTTTGTTTTGTCCTCTCTTCGGTGCGGCAGCTTTCCTTTTGTATGTCCTGACCTTTCCTTTCTTTAAAGGTGAAGGAGTAGAATCCTTTGATGTTTGGCTTATTTTCCTAGAATCATTTGTTGTCCTTGGCTTTTTAGTTGGTGGAGGAGGTGGTAAATCTGACTCTGTTTCCTCAGATTCGTCCTTTCCTTCATCTTTTTCGATAGATAACTGTTCTTCGATTTCTTCCTCCTGTTCAACTTCTTCATCCTGTTCAGCTTCTTCCTCAATTGCCGACAGTATATTTTTTAGATTCTTCACCATCTTGTCCTTCTTTCTGACAATTTTCTTAACAACTAGGCCAGATTTTATTCTTGTCTTGGCCTCTTCATATGTTCCAAATTTTAGTTGTTTCTTATCCAATGGTTCATTTATCAAGGCATCAATTGCCTTAGTTGCAAGATCAATGTTGATCTCATGCTCTAATGGTTCTAACCATGTTGTCCTTAGTACAACAGGCTTAATGTATGTATTTTCTGTATCAACCATGAAGCATATCTCATCCTTATACTCTTCAATGTGTTGCTCAGGGATTCTTACCCTCTTTTGCATTCGTTCTTTGACTACATTGAATTATTCATCCATGACTGTCTCAAAGTTATCTCCCAGTGTAGCTATGTGCTCACTGATTTGCATGGTGACCGGTTTGGTGTTGTCCCATTTCACATCTCCTACTTATGGGAATGTTTCTTGAAAATAAAAGAAGATACACATTATTAGTGAGCCAAACTTACATGTGTTTGACTTCGCATTCCTGGTAGTCTTTAGATTGTCTTTTAACTAATTTAGCAGAAGTTCAGATATATCTAATTGTGTTCCCTTCTTCACAATTTTGTACGTTGTGTCCACTGCACCTGATGCTATGATATTCAATCTGCTTTCTTGGAAGAATTTGTATCCTAGAACACATGCACCGAACTTGATCTCATCATTGGTTATTGTGGTAACTTTCAGTCCTCTTCCATCCCATTTGGCTCCTATCATCTTCTCGGTCTCGGCCTTGGGTGGATGCTTGAGTGCCTTTACTTTCTTGGTTATGACATCTCGGGTTATCACCTTCGGTTCATTAAGCCAAAGCTTGTTGTTATGCATTTGGCTTAGCACTAACTGAATCCATTCAGTTTTGAAAACCTTTGGGAACATTAGGGCATTGGTGATCCCTTTTACTTCAATATGGTTGTGTTCATCTTTTAGTGTTCCATCATTGTTGCACAGCTTCTTATAAGCTTCTTCAACCTCTGATGTTCCTATTTCTGCAATCTTGCAGTGTATGAAAGATCGAACGTCTTCCATGAGTATAACCCTAAATGGTATGTGTGAAAATGCTCCAACGTCGTCGGGTTGTGATGAAACCTCAGAATGGATCTTGTAGTTAGGTTCCTCACACATCAAATTCTTGATGAGCTTGAATTCATCCTTCTTTGCATTCTTGGATTTCACAGTTTGATATGTTGAGGCCATTTTCAGATATTTAGGGCTTTCTACGTAATGTGTAAAAATAGAGTTGTCAGTTCTATAGAGTTTACTGTAAACCCTTGCAATGATTCATGATCTGCTTGGGAGTGTTGTGTGTCAAGTTGTAGTCACTCTATGACTTAGTTTCTCTCTGCTCAAAAATTCCCTTGGTCGCTCCGCTCTGGTTGTCGTGATAAATGAGTTATTTTTTTGCCCTATTTATAGGTTTTTCCCTAAAACACGTGCCATAAATGATTACCAACTTCTCGGTGTATGAAGACAGATTTTTTTGGTGAAGACTTCACTTTCCTTTGGTGACAACATAATGTTTCAGAGTAGTCATTAATTCACTTTCTTTTACCGATAGGTTTTAGTGTCGCAGACAACTTTGTTCATTTTTCTTGTTTACCGACAAGGCTCGATTTATACTGGCAACTTTTCTTTAACTGACGCTTCTTGATAAGTGTAGGCATTCTTTGCATTGAGTGTATACCAATGGGTTTCGGTATATATGCCTGAAAGCATAGTTTTCATAGATTGTAACAAGTAATACCATGATGCATCTTTCTTATGCTAATTTGGCATTATATCAACATAATATGGAACTGATGTAAAATAAATAGCTTGGGGTAATGCAGTTCCATACTTACTTGTTCTTCTTAGGTGGGGGTGGTGATGTCACTAGATCTATTAGATGGGGTTCACCATTTTCATTTCTCATTCTAGCTTCATCATTGTTTGAGGCTCTTCTCCACATTTTGTATCTTGTCCTCTAGATATCTTCAATGGTGTTTCCATTGGGATATGTGCTTGTTTCTTTCATTCGATCTTTGCAATTTTTCTTGAGATGACCAACTTTGTGACAGTGTAAGCATGTCATTCCAGGGTTATTCTAGCCTCTAGACTTTCTAGTCCATTGTCTCATATAGTTTGCACCAATGTGACCATATTTTCCACATACTATACAATTTTTCCAAGTATTGTAGTCCCATACATACCGATTACTGACTCTCTTTGGTTGATAGGGATTTTCTTGACCTTTAGGCTTCCATGCTTTCCTATTCCTTTTCTAGCATTCAAGAGTTGTGTTCCCATTCATTTTGCATGTAGAGAAATATTTTTCCATGTAGGTTTCCTTCTTTCATTGTTTCATCTCAGACTTACATTCATATGTTTTATGTCCATTCTTGTTACATTAATAACAGAATCCTATGAATGAAGATGTAGATTTAGCAATACCTTTCATTTTTCCTCTACATACAATTGATGTATGGCCTTGCTTTCCATAGTAATTTCATGTAAGATTTCTTGGTCTTGAATTTGTGTAGACATTCTTTGGATCAATTTGATTTGATGATTCTCCATTCTTAGTAAAACCTAGACCAGTGTTGTTGTTGACTCTTCATTGTCCTTCAAGAAAATCATCCATTCTTTTGTTGCTTTCTTCAGCTTTCTTGATAATTTCATTATGTTGTTGCTAAATTATTATTTCATGTTTCAACTTTTTATTCTCATCCCTCAGTTCACCGATAGCTTCTATTCTTTCAATGAGTTCAACATTTAGTTTTTTTGCCTCTTGACTTGTAAGAATAATTTGATTTGTAATCTCATGGTGATGCTTTGTAAGTATGTGTATTTCAGACTCTTTTTCTTATAGATTTTTAGTGATCTTTCTTCTATCATCAATAGCTATTGTTATTTCTTGTTCAAATTTTCTATCATTGTTCATGATATAAATCATCCTTACCAGTTGTGTCTCTTGACCGATTTACAGAGATTTATCTTGTCTAGCCAGATGTAGATTGATTTCAGTTAGGCTTGTAATACTTTCTTCTGATGTATTTGATGATTTGCTTGTAGTTGATCCTGAAGTCTCAAAGAAATATGGTATCTCTTACTCATGATAATTTGTCTCATTACAACAAAATTCCATAATCTTTCTTTCATCTAGCAGTTGTCTCATATTGATTCTAGCATCTTTATACTATTCATAGAACATCTAAATTTCAATATTTTTATTCTCAATATTTTTATCAAGTCTGTACTTCTCCATTGTATGATCTTTTCTCTTAAGACTTTAAGCTTTCCAAGAAGATACTTAGCTCTGATACCAATTGTTGGGATTAATGGGAAGTATGTACTAAGAGGGGAGGGGTGAATCAGTACCTCTAAAACTTTTACATCCTTTTATCAATTAACCTTTGTAATCAATTGTATATCCATTCAATATGATCTATACTATCTTGATGTGACTTATATCAATTCATAACATTAACATACATGTGAACATTCATAGAAACATTCATGAAAGTAGTTTGACACATAACACAAGATATGATATCACATAAAACTCCTGTGAGGAAGTAAAAACTATGGTGGGGATGACACCCACAAAATCTTCACTATCTACAGATTGGAAGGGGCTCGTTAAGGCTTACAATTTGATCACTTCTGATGATCTACTCTGTTAAGAGTATCAGTGGAGACCTGTTAAATTCTACTATGTTAAGAGCTTTAGCAACACTGTTGAGTGTGCACTCGATTAAGAGATTTATTGTTGGACTGTTAAATCCACCTTCCTTGAAAGGATTTTTACACTTTGCTCCACTTGTTAGAATGATAGAAAATTACAAATGACCTAGTAAATGAAATCTCCTATTTCTGATACAGATCCAATGTATTTTATATAAAAAATATTATCACCTAATTGTGATTGAATAATACCTCTGATTCTCAGTATGCTCTTTTCTTGGTTATTGCTAACCAAATTCACCTTTTGTCGTCCCTTCTCTTGAAGCTCTCAATCTGATCCATAGATGTGCTCATTTGATTCATTCATGTTCTCCTCTCTCTTCACATCAATAATAATGAATTATTGCATCATCTATTTATAGATGGATTGACTTCATCAAATTTTGATAAAAACATGTTAACTCTAAGATCAGGTTTACAACTTGTACCTAGATCTCCTAGTCTATGTGTTTTAAATCAATTAGACTAATTAAAGCACTTACATTCATGTATCATGTCCCTAAAGAAATGGATTTAAAATAAATAAATATCCTATAAATAAAACACACTTGCTTTATCTGACGTAGAAGTCAGATCCACTTTTTGTAGGCTACAACTGACTTTCAATTTTGTCTGTCTGCCATGCTTGACTATCCTTTAGTTTTGTTTTGTCGGTTGCACTTTAACTTTCTTGTCAGTATGCACTGTATCTTTCATGTTGATTTCCTTTGTCGGGTTCCTCTTTATCTTTCTTTCTTTGTAATTTCGGTTTACACACTAAGTTGTGTCGTCGGTTCTCTTTAAATTTAGTCATCTTTGGTGATATCTTAATATATGATCTTCGATTTTATCTTGTCCTATCTTTCAGTGTATTCTTACCAAAAGTGTTGTTTTCATACTAATGGAAAATTAATGTCATCAGAGATATGTAAAACCAGTCCTCTTTATTATCAGAAAATCATATACAAAGGATCGACAACATATAGTTATACATGTCATGCATACTGGCCTGATTATAATCAGAAATCCTTACAAGATCCTTAGCATTCAGTTACATTAAGATAATATTATGAGATTTTCCCCCTTAGGAATAATTTCATAAGCTTATAAAGCCTTTATAGCTAGATTTTTGGTGTTGATTGTGTGTGTGTGATGCTTAAAAACACACACAATCAACACCAGAAATCTAGCTATAAACTCAATGGATTGTGGAAATTTGATCGATTAAATTATAAAGCCTTTGCAAACATCATGTTGGCCTAGAAAGATTACATTTCCCAATGAGAAATAAAACATATTACAAACAATAGGTCAGGACCTAAATCATCAGGATCTATTTCCAATGAAATAAATATGAAATGTGACCCCTCAAGTAGGTCGGCTACAAATGTAATATCATTGAGAAATGAGCCATTAAGCTTTGTCAACTGGTAAATCCTTCGCAAGATAGGAAAACACAAAGTGGTCAGAAAACGTGAAGAAGAACACAGTCCCGCCTAGAATTTGCAAGATCTCATTCATGAAGTAACCAAATGAAGTGCAAACCTAGGAGAAGGTTCAACACTATACCAAGAAAATGGTGTAAGAATCCCAACTATAAAAGATCCAAACTGAATGAACGGAGAAAGAAATGCAGAGACAGATCAAACAGGAAAACATAAAACAAATGTTTTTGGTTGATGCAAGATTGCTAAGATCCCAAGATACTTCTGCATCAGACACCTAGGTTTATTTCAAATGTGAGCCTATCACTTTGTTGGGGCTAAAGGAAAACCAAGATGGCCAACCTCAGCCTGAGAAATCTATGAAGAATATTCCACTAGTTTGTCCTTCCATCTAACAAGATACTCCTTATATTACTTACTAGTGGTACCCTCAATTTTGATAATTTAGAAGTTCCAATCCATTATCAAGAATCATGTTTCTTCATACTAAAAAAATAAAAGGAAGGAAGATTTATGACACAAATAAATAGAACTAACTAATCAAAGCCTTCAGAAAATTTTGGAATTTAGACCTGCTAAAAAGATGATACCGACAGAGGCTAAAGATGGTCAAATTTTAAAAATCTAAAAATGAACCAGTTCAGAAAATCACATTTACTATCTCCAGAAGAAATATTATATTTTCATGAGGTGTTTTGGATTTTTTACCAAAGCCAAATTCGAAAGTTAGGTAGTTATTTTTTAGTTAGTTTATTGTTTTTTCAAAATAATTTGTAATAAGGGTTGTGTCTTTTCACCCTAAAGAGGTGTGAAAGCCACTCAAACACATATATATATATACATATGTAAAGAGAATAAAATACAATAATAATACAATTTCACATATTTGGATAGTTTTGGATCAACAACTGTAACATGGACCTGGATGTACTATTTTTTTTCAAAATCAAATAAAGATAAGTCATTTTTTCTTTCACAAGTGCAATTGTTTCATTGTCATTTTACAATTAGTCCCTCGGATAAATCAATAGAACTTCTTCAAAGTGATTGTTTGATGTATATGCTTCCTAGTCTGATTCATAGTCTTTATTATCAGTTGGTTTCTCATTTTGCATGGTTAAATTTTGTTGATTGAGGTCTCAGTCAATTGGTCTGTCATTTGAGAAGTAATATACTTTTGAATTATCTCTAAACTTGCTTCAAGGTTGAATGTTCATTTCATAATACCTTTGAAGTGATAAGTTTTCTTGTAAAACTGTCTCTAAGGTTGAACATAATATTGGAATGATATTGTACGCCTCTCTCTCCGGTTTCCCACAGCTTTCCAAGGGCAGGGGTTAGTAGCCAAGGTTCACAAGTGCATGCAAATCTATTAAGCAATAACTACTAAACGAAATGATCGAAACGCAAGCAATAAAATGTACAAACTACGAAAAGGAAGACAAATGAATGCAAACCCTCCGAAGCTTGAAGCTTCTATTGTCTCTCTCTACTCCTTCAATAACGCTGTTCTTGATGCTCAGTATTGGCTGGGCAGCGCCTATGACTTGAGAAGCGTCGAGATGTTGATAATTGCAAAGTGTGTGTGTGATCGCAGGATGGCCTGAATGCTGACAGAGTAATGGCGCTTGTATACTTGAAATCCTGGATCCTTCAAATGGTTATGA
>MU225054.1:287842-301701 GCA_018584345.1 Thuja plicata
CCTGCTCTGTTAAGAGACTTAATGCTTCAATGGTTAAACTGAAACAAAATGACCTGTTTCTAATGCAACTGAATTGCATATTTTCAGATCTATTTACTTACAATATCTTTCTGATCAATGTATCAATATGATCCCTTTGTACTTAACTCTTTCTGCTCTGTGATGTTGTGTTTTTATGTTTGTTAGTGTCTGCAGAATTCTTTAGCTCTCCCTTAGCTTGATTGATCAGGACTGCATGAAGTTAATCATTCATCAGTTTCTCTTTAGCATCTTCTATCAGTTCACTCCCCCGTGTATCTGATTGCTTCCTACTTTGGAATGAATTATGCTTGTCTCTTATATAGACATGATATTCCTTAATTCTAGGTTCTTGATTCTTGATTCTTGGCGTGAAAAACAATCCATCCAAATTGATTTATGGCTTTAACTCCTGATTTATCTCGTAGCTATCTTCTTTCCAACTATACAAATCACTTACTTAACTGTGGTCGAATAAAACAAATAAAACAACCAGTTAATTCTATCCTTTGGCTCTGCCAGCTAGATATTTTTTCATTTTCTGCTCTCTGTTCTGTCAGTCAATTCTATAATTCATAGCCGGTGACAACTGCTAGTTTCGTCGGTGTAACTTCAGTTAGCTTCGAGATCTCCGTCCATCGAGCATCATTGGATCTTTCTCATCAGGAAACACTATTTTTAGCTCGTCGGGCATCCTTTGATTCTGCTTCGTCGGGCAACACTGTCTTCTGCTCGTCGGGAATCACTGTGACTTTATCTCTATATTTACCGATGGTGTGCACTCCGTTGGTGCAGTCTGTCACTTAGTGAATACTTGACTTTTATGCATTGCTGAAAGCATAACCTTTATTCCATTGATTCTCTGAAGTCTTTGGCATTATGTATATGACCATATAGATGATATCAAGTTGACATCAATGACAATACAAACCATTAACTGATTTAATGTCTTGCATTATCTTCAACTTAATATAGTCAACCATTTAATCAGTTACATGTCATCAAATCTAACCCATTTGATCTAACACTAGAATTGTGTCCCTCCTCTCGTCTAGCCATCCGTTCAAGAAAAGCTATCATAGGGACCATCTCAATCCTTGATGGAGATGTGAAAATGGTATCCATGAAGTGAGGTAAATCAAGTATGTGAGTAATATTAACCAGTTGCCTCCAATTAGGGTGTCTTTCCTCTTGTTCGTATTCTTAGCCTAGTTTTGGCGCACCTTCGTGTGAATCACTTTTTCTTGTTGGTCCATCACTTCTTCTTTGGCCAATTGATTATCTTCCTATGATTGTTGGGATGTTGATCCATTTGGTTCAAAGGGAGCTCTAAACTGATGTGGAATGTAGAGTTCTCCTTGGTAATCGGGATTCTATGTTTGTATATGTAACAAACTCTCAAAAGATAATTGTGTAATCTATGCCTCTTATTTGGATTCATCATTGGAATCTTCTGCTTGATCAAATATAGGATTTTTTCTGGAGGAAGGATTGGATTTTTGCTCACGGTGTCCTAGCCCTGTTTTGTCTGTTGGACTCTAATATTTGGTGTGTATGGGCTCTAGCAATACTTTATTCTTACCTAGGGCTCCTTTGCCTTTATACCTCATTCATTGCATGAGCTGGTATCCTTTTCCATACTTTTTGGGGAGATCTAAACATGTTTGACTTCTTGATCGTGCTCTTCCGCTTTGTAAAGCCAAGCAAGAACATTTTTTTCTTCATTTTCCTCTGAAAGAGAAGCAATAGCTTTTACCATACTAGTTCCTTCACGTATTGTTAATGTCTGGGTACTAGAAGGCTTGAATGATGATGAGGGATTTCCATAAGACCTGGGGGATGTAGGAAGATTAGCCATGGATGGCAAGGGATGCAATTGATATTCTCTCATTTCGGTGTCTTTAATTTTCAGTTTCTCCTCAAAGTTCCTCATGAGTGTTGTTTTAGAACTCTCAACCTCTTGTCTATCAAATGCCTCTTTGTTATGTGGGACCATGTTGTCGGCTTGTTTCAAATTGTTACAAGAGTGTGTTATCATCCGGTATAGATACCTTCACCCTGTTATGTGGGAATTTCACACACTGGTTGTATGTTGAGGAGATAGCATGCATGTCATGGATCCAAGGTCTCCCTAATAAGATGTTGTATGCCAAAGGTAAATCTAACACTTGGCATATTACGTCCCTCTCAATTGGTCCTACTCTGATAGGTAATACAAATAACCCCTTTGAGGACCTTTCTTCTTCATCATATGCCCTTATGGTTATCTTCCTCCTGGGATCTATAACATTCTCTGAGAAACCCAATGTTGTTACAAGTTTGAGAGTACAAATATTCAAACCAGCGCCTCCATCTATTAAGATGTGCTTGACTCTATGCTTATGGATCATGACTTGTATGTGCATGTTAAGAATCTCAGATTAATGCAAGGAAAAGAACAATCTATAGATAGCTTTTGAAATTGAAACAAAGTAATATAGAAACTACTAGCAAGGTGGAAGGATGGTACCTGATTTGTTCACTGATTTTGTTTGAAATCCAATGAATGAAAGTCTTATGGATATGCCTTCAATACAATGTCCAAATGCTACAACCACAGGTCCAGTTCCCAGCCCTAGGTTGGTATAATTTTGATCCTTCCAATATGTGAATTCAAGCCCTTGAATTCGCACTCCAAACCAGATTTGAATTGCCCTTTGAAATGTCCTATAGAATAAGTTCAAGGTTTGATATGGCTGGAAGAATTTGATGCCCAAATGTTTGTCCGAATCCGCCCAGCTTGCTCTTCCATTTTCCTTAAATTTGCATGGTTGTTATTGCTGCTCCAATCTGTGTCTATAAATTTTCTCTAATAGATCTTCAATTCTGCCTTAATTCGCATGACTATTTTGTCATTGTTAATGCTCCAATTTGCACAGGTGTTTTCCCAATTCGTTGCTCCAATATAGGTTGGAATCCAAAAAAAATTTCTCCAAGTAGAAGGATAATTTGTTTATTTATGATTCAAGGAGAAGAAATGTATGTTATGTTTTTGATGATTTCTCTCCTAGAATCGATCCAATGTGTGTGTGTGTGTGTGTGTGTGTGTGTGTGTGTGTGTGTGTGTATGTGTGTGACTAATTCTTACACCTTTCCAAGAGTGTCGACTTGGCCTAATTATGGGCCCTTAATTAATTAAACCACATATATATTAAATTACTTGTATTTTATAATAATACTCTTACTATTATAAATCGCACAAGTAGAGAAAGGGCATAATTAATAATATTTAACTATTAATTCATTTGTCCAATTTGATCTTAGTCGAAAGGCTATAATTATTAACATTGCAAAGGTTGATTATGCGGGTGATTTAGCAACTTATCATATTCTTTTGAGAAGGACAGGTAGTGAGGCGAGGTCAAGTGACCCACCATTGTTTGGAATCGATCAACACCGAGGTCTTTTGGCACCGTTGTTTCTAGAAGGGAAGTTTCAAGAATCTCTATGTGATGGCGAGATCTTAAGCAATTACATAATAGAAATTTGAGCAGGGGTCCATTGTAATTGATCGACCAGGTTGTAATTTGTTGTTAGGATTGATGGAATTGGTTGTTTTGATGTTGAAGGCTTTGTTGTCATCATGATGGGTTGTTTAGATGAGGAGGCTAATCCCTTAAGAGTGACCTTGGATTGATTTCTTGTTACAGCATTGGCAGATTCAGACTCTTTCTTATCTTTGATGATGATCACATTAACTGATTGATTGCATGGTTCAAGCGTGTGGATCACGTTATCATTATTAGCATACGTGTAATATACTTTAGCTCCTTGAGTCTTTGATGATTCCCCTTGTTCGTAAAAGGGTAGAGATTGTTTGAAAGCCATGTGATCGCTATTCGAATGATATCCATCAACAGTGATGGCTTCATTATCAATCTTGTATGACGTGTTTTAATTTCATGCATTCATTGGTCAAATGTCCCTTATTTTTGTGATATTCACGAAAGTGATTATCATTCCACCACTTAGGTTTGATTGTTGGTTCCCAAGGTTTTGAGTCTGGTAACGTGATGATTTTGTTGGCCAACAAAGTCTTTAGTGTGGTCTTGGGGGGTTCTCCTAGAGGAGTAAATTTTTTCTTGGGCTTGGGTATCCATGGTGCTTTTTCTTTCTACGTGCCTTGGTTATTCTTTGGTTTTGACGAAATGTTTGAGTTTTTCTTAGCAGTCTGGATGCTACTAGATAGATTGAATATCGGATCCTTGGGCTTGAAATCGGATGAATCAACCACCCCATCATTGACCATATTTTTGTTCTTGTTCCAGTATTTTCTCTTGTCTTTACCATTGTTGTTATTGGGATTGCTTGAGGATTTAGTGTCTTTGTATAAGGTGAGCTCAACTTTCTTCACAAGAACTTCTTCAATTCGGATAGCGCCTTCTACCAACTCATTAAAGGCAGTATACGTTTGCATTTGGAGTGCGTAGTTCATTTCGGGTACCAAATTGTTAATGAAGATGTCTATTTTCTCTGTTTTCGAGATTTGTCTAGGATAACTTGAGATCATCTTTCTCCATCTTTGAAGGAATTTGACAAAAGGTTCACTATTGTGTTGTTTGGTGTTAGATACATTCAACATGGTGGCCATGTGCAAGATGTTGTAGGAATAACATTGGATGAAATTTTGCACAAGCTCGTCAAATGTTTGAATGTCTAGTGAGATCTTAGTGAACCATTCCAAAGGTTGACTGCTAAGGCTCCGATGGAATAGTCTCATTAGGTATGTCCTTTCATGCATAAATTCCATGCTAAGAGCACAAAATTCTCACGTGGTCTTGAGGGTCACCATCTTCATTGTACTTTTCATATTTTGGGATCTCAACTTTAGGAGGAAATGGTGGCATGTATAGATTCTTGTCAAATGGAAAGGGACATATACATTCCAGTGAATACTTGTTGGAGGATCATTCTTTCATTTTCTTCAACTCTCTGAGTTCACACCTCATGTCTTGCAACTATTGGTTGAGAATCACAATAGGAGATTCTTCCTTGTGTTGTATTAGTTCTTCAATATCAAAATCTGGAGGAATTTTAACCTCTGCGGATGTTAGGTGCATGAAGTACTTATCTTTGTCTAGTTGCATGAGCGTTTGCATCATCTTTTAGAAATGTTTGTCTTGTTGACATCTTCTGATTTCTTCAATAGGTTCCTCAATCGAGGAGTAAATGCTATTGTGGTGGCTTTGTCAACCCTGACTAGATCCCCAATCGAATCCTAACATGTCTGGTGTGTCTTGATGTTCAGTGTGAAATGATTGGTGTTGAGGACTAAAAGTTTGGAACAGGGGTATTGATTGATATATGGATGGCATGTCTTGATTTGGAATCCTTTGAGAATATTTTGGTTTTTGACAGGACGAGGGTCCAAGGGTAGGATCGACGATAGCCTTACCTTTTGAATCGAGATTAGCCTTCTGTTGCTGGCTTCTAGTCTGTACCGGCATGAAATACAATCACAATCAAGAATTTGAGATTACTAGACTAACGGGTCAATGTTAAAGACCATCAAATGATCACTTGTCGGAGAGATTGATGAGAGATATGTTGATGAAAGATTGTTGAGCCTCGTACAAGGTATCGAGATTGGGACCTGAATGTCTGCTAGGTGAAACTTGTGATCGAGTTGATTGAGATTGATTTTGGATGAGATAGATCATGACAAGTACAATCATTGAATAATCTAGGACAAGAGACGAAGATAGGTCCAGTCACTTTGTCAAGAACATGTGACTGTTGCGATAGAGTATAATAACTTATTCAGGCAGGAACAGAGGAGAGTCAAGATGAATGCAAGGACATAAAAGGTCAATGACATATATTTGATTATGTTTCATGCTCGTACGACTATTCCCATAGTACCATACGAAAATTCTCACTATACCATACGAGTTGCTTCTTTCAAGGTGTTTTGTCGTACGATAATTCTTGCTGGACAAAATGACAGTGCGGGACAGGGACAGGTTGCCACTTGATTTGAATGAGTTTTGGACAAATTTGTGCAATTTTGGTGTGATAATGTCAATTTCTAGAAGTGTATTATGTTGTTTTGGTGTCAATTCAAGGTGATTCAAGCACATCAAACACAAGGGAGTGAGAACCAAACACGTTGTCTAGCCCTATAGTCAATTGGCTTAGTGAGAAAATCCTCGCTTGTTGTCTTAGGTACGCACCCAATAGCTAATCAGAATATGGCCACACCATCCATGCAATGGGTTTAGTGATGTCGTACTAGCCAACTCCAAACGCTAATGGGGGCACGATATGTCGAGTATCTTGGGGGAGTTACTATCTCCCTTGCACTTGGATTATCCAACTTTCGAAGGTGAATCGGGTAAGCTGCTACTCTATGGAGTCTAGTAAGGGTCTATGTTCGAATACATCCTATGTGTCTGCACAAGCGTGATTCTGGTGTATAGCCCCATAAAGCATCTTGGCACAAGTAGTCACGTAAACATGATTGAGACCTCTAGGTCCCTACCATATGCTAGGCGAGAGTCGAGTATAAGCTCAAATGTATCCAACTTCTGAGACTTTGGCCCCAAGAAGCAAATTTGTTTAACGTGAGTTGAAGTGGTGTGGCTTACACTTGTGCTCACATGGGTTGTTCTCCAAGGGTGAGTACTTTTCCCCACTTGAACAGGCCCATCGAAAAGGTATGCATGAAAGAAATTGGATAGCAAAGAGAAGGTTTGGAATTTTTATTCTTCCTTAAAGAGGAGAAGAGCATAAACTCCTATTTCTCTTTGTTTTTCCCAAACACTCCAAAGTTATCCCAAAAGATTACTTACCTAAGACAAGTCAAACATTTCTAGGTTTCTGATCTTCCCTAAAAGGAAAGAGAGCATAATCCCCTAATGCTTAGCTTGACTCAAACAATAAATCCCCTAATTAGACTAGGTGCCCAAATAATAATTTAAGCACGATCGTTTGGTTGATGTGGACTTAGGCAACCTGCAAACACCACAAGCTTAGTAGTCTTAATCAATTTTTCTTCTTCAAAACATCCTACAAGCACAAATAAGTTAGTAGTTTTGCAAGAAATAGTGTTTTCAAGTGTCTCTCTTTGGCAAGTGAATCTTCTACCAAGCGTCCGGCAAAAACGTGTTAGGCTACAAAATCAAGAAAGCAGAAAACCAACAAAACTAGATTAGAGGTTAGAAACCATAAATCAATTCAAATGAACTCCTGAAGATGCTCTCAATTTTTGAAACGACAGAATACAGAGAAAAAACTGGTATCAAAACTCGTACGACAATATAGATGCAACCATACGAAAAAGTAGGGAAAGATAGTTCCCTGTACAACAATACAAGACAGTATGACAAAACAAATTGGATGCAGACTCGTACGACAATTTAAGTGTCCTGAAACGACAAAGTATTGGTGTTCATTTTATCGTACGAGCATATCAGACAGGTTGTATGACAATCAGCGCAGTTTCAGAAAATGTCGAGAATATCATGAATTTGGGGCTTAAAACCAGTTCGACCCCACGATGGGCGCCATAAATATGTGGTGTAAATGTGGTTTAACCTACAAACAACCAAACACTCAATAAACCATTATCTTAGGGGTTAAAAATCATCAAGATTTAATTCTAATATTGTGCTAAAAACTCCAAAATCGGCCTATTGCTTCCTAGATAAAGCGAGTTTGATTCTCAATAGATGCTCATCAGATTGGCACAAGAATCAGTGACTAAACAACTCCAAAACAGAAGATTCAAAGGTGAGCATGATGCATGAACTTTCATACTTTGCTCTTCAAGATATTGGAATGATATGCCAAATGCAACTAAGCTAAGGCATGAGATAACATGAGATTAATCTAACAAAATGCTAAGAAGATGAAGCTAAAATTTAACCATCTAAGAGCAAAATGCAAATACTAAGCTAGCATCAAAATGCACTTCTACAAAATGAGTAAAACCTAGAATCAAAATGACATTATAATCCTACTTCAACAATTTTCCTCTTCTTTCAACAAGGAGAGCTATCCCTTTTATAGAAACTTCCTCAAAATGGATGGTTGAGATTTGGCCATGAAGGGTGGTTGAGATGCACTCTCCTTCAATCCATGTGAGCTCCATCCATGTGAGAGATTATTGATTGGTCAAAGTTGTGTTTGTTGAGGAAGGATGAGGATAAATTTGATAAATCCCCTCTTAATCACCTTTTAATCAAGGATTAAGTGTGCACACCCATGTGTGAATGGATTCTTTTAATAAAAGTATAAGAACTTTTATTTAGGTGTGCAATGTATAGTGATTAATTGATTTTTCAAACTTAACTTAGGATTAAGTTGACATTTTGATTCTGGACTTTGATTTTAATTATGCAAGGGGGATTATTAAGGTTTTCTTGCACAATTAAGGTCTATTATTGCAGGTCTTTCAGTTTTAGGATTTTTAAGGCCAATTAATTAAATTAGGGGCTATAGGTTTACTAAACCAATTTTAGGTGATTACAAGTCCAACTATGAAAGGTAGCGTTCTTTGCTAAGAGAATAGCACTATTGCTATCACAAAACAAAGTAGAACCATGTTGTGGACAATCCAAATCACCAAATAAGCATTGCAACCATATCATCTCTTTTGCTCCTTCAGTAAGAGCAATGTATACAGCTTTTGTTGTTGAAAGTGCTACTAAATGTTGCAACCTTGAAACCCAACTGATCGTTGCTCCTACAAATGTAAAAGCATAACCGGTGGTTGACCTTCGCTTGTCTAAGTCACCGGCCATATCAGCATCAACAAAACCTTTTGATGAAGCATCATTGCCACCAAAACATAAAACAAAATCAGATGTACCTTTGAGGTACCTCAAAATCCACTTAACTGCATTCCAATGTTGTTTGCCCAGATTACTCATAAATCTTCTTACCACTCCCACTGCATGGGCAATATTCGAGCGAGTGCACACCATAGCATACATGAGGCTACCTACAACTAAAGAATATGGAATGCCCTTCATTTATGCTTGTTCCCAATGTGTCTTGGGACACATGGCTAAAGATAAACGAAAATGATCAGCTAATGGAGTGCTGGCCACTTTGGCATCTGTCATGCCAAACCTGTTCAAAACTTTGAGAATATAGTGTTCTTGTGACAACTTGATTTCTTTCTCCTGTCTATCCTGAATAATAGACATACCAAGTATTCTTCTCGCTGCCCCTAAATCCTTCATTGCAAACCGTTGTGCTAAACGTTGTTTCAATTCACAAATGAGTTTCATACTAGTGTCAGTAGCTAGCATGTAATCAACATAGAGCAAGAGAAGAACAAACGCACCATTGGATAACCTTTTGTAATAAACACGTGGATCAAATTCGCAGCATACAAATTTATGCTCAATCATAAGGCTATCAAACTTGAGGTACCACTGCCTCGGGGCTTGCTTGAGCCCGTATAAGCTTCTCTCTAACTTGCAATATAAATGCTCTTGTCCATGGTTTATAAAACCTTCGGGCTACATCATGTATAACTCTTCATCTATGTCACCATGAAGAAATGTCGTTTTCACATCAAGTTATTCAAGTTCAAGATTATACACCGCAACCAATCCTAAAATGGTGCAAATGGTATTCATTTTGACCACAGGTGAGAAAATTTCATTAAAATCAATTCCCTTTTGCTGATCAAAGCCTTTCACAACCAGTCTGGCTTTGTATCTTCTCAGACCTCCATCTTCTTCTTTTAATCGAAATATCCATCAATTTTTCAAGGCTCGACGATGTGATGGTAATGGAACCAAACCCCAAGTTTCATTTGCCAATATAGAGTCCATTTCCTCTAGCATAGTTGCCTTACATTTGTCGCAGTAAGTGGCTTTGCAAGCACTTTTAAATTTTCGGGCTCTATTTGATCGGAGAGAAAAAGTTGTGGCTCTGCCTCTTCAAAGACGAGCAATTCATAATCTGAGAATTTATTTGGAGCATTCTCAAAACATTACTTTGCACAGCATTGTCACTGAGAGCAACAGTAGTGCTTTGTATACCCGTATGTTCTTGCACTCTTTCATCTTTGAGAACACTTGATTCATGACTACCCAAAGTATTATCATTTTGTTGAAAGGAAGAGTGTGGCATATCATTTTGCTGAGGATACCCAGCCCGTGTTGAGACAAAGGAAGTCTTACAAATATGGTCATTGTCCTGTGAGTGCATAAATTTATGTTTTTTAACTATAGATGAGTTTGAACAACACCCAGGTGAGTGTATATCTGTGGTGGCTTGTGTTTGATAACGCCCTGATACATTGTTGGTTGCAACTTCATCACGTTCAGGGGAGTGATTATCTCCTACGCCATCATTTCCAATACCGTGACAGTGACCCACATTGCTCATGCCCGTGAGTCCCAGATTAACACGGGGATGAACGGTTTTTGTTTTCGTGTGACTGGGAACATAGCCCAGCTCAACATCCTGCACACTAACCTCCAAATTATCCTGCACGACAACCCCTGATAATTGGTTTATGCGTTTGCAAGTCAAATATGTTGCCTACGCATGAGAGCTACTCTCTCAAAACAGGACTATGAGTCTGAGACCGATCGTTGCTAGTATGAACTGACGTAAGATGTCCATTCTCTGGCATGTTGCTGTGCAAAGAGGAAGTTTGTTCATTCTCGTCATGAAGGGGTTTTTGACCACGATAGTTGCTACCCAAAACAATGTTTGTTGAAGGTTGATCTGAATGATGAATGCTCATTTCATCAGACAAGTGTTATGTTTGTTGCATATACCTAACGACGGGAGGCACTGAAATTAACTGCATAGGAGGAGTTGAAGAGACAACATTTTTATTAGTTACATTAAACAAAGGTGTATACTCTTTCACTAGTTTGTCTTGTGGGTGAAAGTTTGGAAAAGACTTTTCATTAAATATGACATCCCGGCTTCGAATTATCCTTTTGCCAACTAGATTCCACAATCTAAATCCATATTGGTCCTCGCCATATCCCATAAAAAAACACTTCTATGATTTAGGATCCGTTTGGTCCTCTTCCCCTTAGGGACATGTACAAAAGCTTCACAACCAAAGAGCTAGATGTGAGAGTAAGAAATCCTCTTTCCCAACCATTCCTCTTCTGGAATACCGAAATCCAACTGAGATGAAGGGCTTCGCTTGATCAAATACATAGTTGTATTGCAGCTTCCGCCCAAAATTCTTTGCCTAAACCTGCATTTGAAAGCATACATTGTGCCTTCTCCAAAATCATTCTATTTAACCTCTCAGCAGGTCCATTTTCTTGAGGTGTAAAGGGAAAGATTTTAATTCTACGAATTTCGTTATCAGCACAAAAAGTATCAAACTCCAAAGAGCGAAATTCACCACCATTATCGGTTGGTAAGCATTTGATCTTATGTCCAATCTGATTTTCAACCAAGGCTTTAAAAAATTTTAAATTTACTGAATACTTCAGATTTCCTATGAAGCATATAAATCCACACTTTTCTTGTGCAGTCATCAAGAAATGTAACAAAATAGTTAGCCCCTCCAATGGAGGTTACCTCAGTGGGTCCGAAGACGTCGGAATAAACCAGCGCTAATAGTGTGCTCTTATTTTCATGTCCGGTCTACAAGAAGTTTACCCGCTTCTATTTGCCATAAAGACAATGTTGGCAAAATTCTAAATCAATTGATTTGAGGCCCAATAGTTGTTCCCTTTTTTGCATAACATCAAGGCCCTTCTTGCTCATGTGACCGAGCCTTTGATGCCAAAGCTCTGAGTTGTGGTCCACAACTGTCATAGCAGCTCCCCTTCACCATTATTTTCTACAATATAAAAACTACCAATTTTATCGCCTTTCGCAATAACCATGGAACCTTTTGTGACTTTCGATGCATCCACAAAGAAGGTATTAAAACCGTGTGTGTAGAGCTGACTTACCGAAATCAAATTTATTTTTAATTTGAGAACATGGTGTACATCTTTTAGCAACCATTTACCACCTCCTTTTAATGACAATAAAATGTCTCCCTTACCAATAATTTCACAAGCTTTATTATCTCCTAAATATACTTCTCCAAACTGACCTTCTTGGTAATTTGTGAAGTATTCCGTACACGAGGAGGCATGAAAGGAAGCACCGGAATCCAAGACCCAAGAATCTGAAGTAGTCTCGCTTGTTGACAATATTAAGACACCATCATCCTTATCATAGGTTGTGTTAGCTTCTTTGTCCCGCACTCCTTGTTCTTTTTTATAGCTTTTTACAATCTTTTTCACATGACCAGATTTACCACAAAACCAGCAATCAACATTTCTTCCTCTAGACTTCGATCTCCTAGCTGATTTGGATCTTCTATGATGATTATTTTTGCCTCTATTTTCGGTGCTTACAACCGTTAAGGCTTCACTGGATGAGGATTCTTGCTTCTTTCTTCTCATGTCTTCGCTGAGAAGAGTAGCCGCTACATCATCAAAAACCAGCTTGCTCTTGCCGGATATTGAAGTGCTAACCGTTGTCACAACACCATCCCAAGTACTTGGTAAAGAGCACAACAAGAGAACAGCTTTGTTCTCATCATCTTGTGTCATACCAACTGAATTTGCTTGGCTGATTAGAGTATTAAACTCATTGATATGGTTTGCCATGATGCCATCTTCCTTCATCTTGAGTTTGTATAACTTCCTCATGATGAACACCTTATTTGCAGCCGATGATCGAGTTTGTCCCATACTGCTTTGGTTGTTGTCTCAAATGTGACATTGAAGAGGATATTATTGGTCAGCCAAAGAAATACACTTGATCTTGCCTTCTTATCAAGGGTTTCCCAATCTTCATTTGTCATATTAGCTGGCTTCTTCGATTTCCCCTCAGTGTGAGTGAGAGATCTTGCTTTATCAACAAAGACTCCATCTATACTTTCCACAAACCGAAATTCTGGCCTGAGAAATTCTCCACCTTCGCTTCTTTCATGATTCCGGAATTTCAACCACCGAAATCTCAACCAGCAATCCTACCTTGCTATGATACTAGTTGTGAAGTAATAGACGAGCGAATTTAAAAAAAAAGAAAGTTACAGAATTCTGAAAACAAGAAAAAGAGACAAAAGACTCAACACTGAGATTTGTAGTGGTTCACCAAATTGGCTACATCCACTTTCTGCAGGGGAAAATCTCTTATTAATTATCACTGTTTTTTCTGGCTACACATCTACAGCAATCTTGTCGAATTACAATGCAATTAAACACTATCCATTTGACTCTTATAGAGCTTTCAAATAAAGAAACGAAAGGTCACTCAATATGGAGGGAAAGAGGAGTGACTGTTGGGCTTCATACACCCAACAGTAATCTCTAGGAAGGGTGACAGACAACAATAGAAGGTGGAGACAGAACTCAATCCTACACTCGCAAAGCAAATAGTTAACCGTATTTAGTAATCTGCATAAGTGTGTGCCATAAGAGATAGACCGTGCTTGTGCGCAGCAGCTTGCTCCACGCTACAGGCCCTCAATGGTGCGTGTTGGGTGTACTCTTCATTCAATCCTCATATGCTTTCATGATTAGCTTTGACAACACACACACACATATATATATAGACACACAGAATGTTATGGGATACATACATAACATAGATAAATATTAAATATATATATGAATTCATAGGTATGTATGCCTGAGAAATAAATAAGAGGCATAGAAGAAATGTATTTCCTCAAGACTACAACATTATATTGGGCCAAAATATATGCTGGAGCAATCGAGATTAAGTCTGTCTGTCACTATGACAGCACAGACCCAGGAATGGGAAACCAAAGGAGACCTTAAGCTCCTTTCCAGAAGGAATAG
>MU225054.1:312379-336863 GCA_018584345.1 Thuja plicata
TCCTAATGATGTATCCTATAGAGGCTACATATCTGTGTCAAAACGAGCATGTTCATCTCTGTTGCTATCTGACTCATCCAGCACTTTAACCAAATGAATGTATCCTTGGCCATGCACCTATGCCCCGGAGGCCACTTCTCCTTGCATGTGAAACAACAGCTTTGCTTCCCTAAATATAACCAAGCTTCTTTATTAGCACCCATTTCAGCACCAGGTGACCACTTTGTATCGGTATTTTGTGTTATTCTATTGGATGGAATAAAGTGTATGATTTTGCTTAATTAGGGGTCTTATGTTTGAGCGAATTTTCATATAATTAGGATTGCATAATAAATCCATCCAAGTCAGCTGATTTAGGACCCTCGTCATATCCCTTTAACTCATAATTTAAACCAACAACAAACATGCAGCCTTGTCTAGATGTTTCAATACTACAAACCCGCATTCATAGTCTTCCAAAATCTATATTATAACTACCAACAAATTCTTGCATGTTTTGATGCAAAACTTCTCAACTCTATGTAGTGGTCATCACTAGTTTATTTATCAAGGTTACCCCAAGTTTCTAGGACAGGGGGACGTGTTTTTGGGACGCCAACTTTTTTGCCAATTTTGGAGACAACCATGGGCCAACATAGGGGACCGCCATTTAAAATGTAGGGAAATTCAAAAAATTTTGGGAAATTTTAAATTTTCATATGAAAAAATGGATAAAACATGCATATATACATTATATTCATATGAAAACATGGATAAAGCATGCAGATATATTCTATACATTATAGAACCTTGACATATAAGATTTGTGTTTAATTGAGATGTTAAATCAAAATTTCAAACATTAATACTTAATTCAAAGTGCTTTATGAATTCATTGTCAATATGTATGTGATATTTAAAATAACATACAAATTATAATTTAATAAGTTATAACAAGATGCCCAAAGGCTAAATTGCTACCATATAGTTTCACTTTCAATTACAATATGAAAATCAAAATTAAAAAAACAGTACACTGCTGCCTCTAATCTGCATCTCCCAACACTGCAGCACTATCAGTTTCTAACACCCACAAAAATTCAAGGTCCAGTATTTTGATTGTATGATTATATGATTTTCTTGGAGAACAATGTACTGCTTGTGGTTATATTGCACAATACAAATCCCTACTATGAGGAAATTGTTCTTCTGCTTTCTTCCAAGCTGAGCTCCAAAAACTGCATATTTATTTGACATAACTGCAATAAACTTGGTTAACAAAGAGGTAAATTTCTACTTTTCATTTCTGAAGTTATAAGAACATATTGTCGTAAATTTTTGGTCATAAAAATGTGATATGCTACCCCTGTTGTGCACTAAATTTTTTGCATTTATCTTCTACTTTATTGCTCGGGAATTATGTCAAAGAGTTCACATGTTATCTTTGAGAAGCATCAAACTAATTCCCACTTGTCTTAACCAAACTTATGCACTCTTTTCCTTACTCATTTTGTCAAATAGATGGCACACATCTGATAAGGTTTGATTTGTAGGCTATCATGTATCCAGTTTGCATTTTTTTCAAAGAACATTCATTTTTGCAAGGCCATCATATTCAACTGAAATTTGCATTACACAACCAACTGATAATCAACGATGCTACAACTCAGTTCTGTTATAAGCTTCAGATTGCAGTGATCTTTTGAAATTGCAAACAGATATAGAAAATCCATGGCGCTATACATTCATACTACTGTAAGATCCCTTACCATTCTTCACCAAAATTTAACTGTTTTCTCTGATGCATTTCGTCAAACAGTTGTCATGAAAGTGTAATTCCAGTATCAGTTTCAAGAGTGAATGATAACTTTCGGCTCATGTTGCTTTACTAAGGATTAAAGACATATATGACAATAGCATATCATGAATTCACCACACTTACAGAAAATAAGGATCAATATTCTGAAATCATCTAACTGTTCAATTTGGTAAAAGCAATTGCATTGAACAGAGATCTGCCCTAAAATGCAAAATACTTCAATGAAATCACTGCAGATTGTGCAGTTGCAAATACATTTATATCTGACCTTTAAACAGTACTGGACCAAGAAGGAAAGCAGTTCTGACCTTATTATCATATGCAAGAGCAAACTCTGTTCTTTAGCATCTGAAGAAAGCCAACTCATCTTTCAAATTCTGAAGTATATCTGACCTTTAAACAGTACTGGACCAAGAAGGAAAGCAGTTCTGACCTTATTATCATATGCAAGAGCAAACTCTGTTCTTTAGCATCTGAAGAAAGCCAACTCCATCTTTCAAATTCTCAAGTATAAGGATTAGATATTCTTTGTGTCTCCACAGGAGATTGACCTTCACAACAGCACCAATACAGGAGCCTTCACGATATATCTGCCACCAAATATCAGATGATTGTCCCCCTGGGAACTCAAGGCATTAACTGAGCCTTGGTAATTAACATCATATGAAATATTTTGAGCTGCCAAATTTGACATGTGCACAAGAGTGATATGCCGATACTTGTCAAGCATCGAAACCTCAAACAAAGAACTCATTACACTTCATATCGAAGGCATCCGAAGGATTTACGTGCTCGAGCTATAATAATAACAATCTTCTTCACTTATATTCACATATATCGAACTCAGCCAATTTAATATTTATTTTCGATGCCCCCCTGACAAAGCATTAAAGTCCTGATGATTTTAAATTAAAAATTCCGCCCGCAGCTTCAATATATTCTCTTGGCATGTAAAATCATTTCCAATGTTCCAATAGAAATATTTCAACATGGGCCCACATTAATAATCTCCATGGGATTTATAAACTTAATGGTAATAATAAAATTCTAGGGAACTTATAATATTCTGCTCCAATGAAATATAAATATTTACCTCAGTGCCAGCATAAATATTTCTCTTTCCTCAATAAAGTCAATGCAAATGTTCTTTCTCTGTTTTTTTCCGTATTCTCCAATAAACTCACACTTGGCAATTATTATTAGCTTCTGCCATGACAGCATTGATGGCTCTATGAGTTTATTCTGAACAAACCTGAAACTTGTCTTCCATAGAGTCTCCTATTCACAATCTTCCTAATGAGCCCAATACTGGAATTTCGAAACCATACTAAATTCTGGAAATTGTCTTTATAAAGGACTTCACGAATTTTGCAAGATACTCTGTCTATCAATTGTAGAAAATTTATATTTTGAAGCTCTCACAATCTTCACAAACCGTCATTTGAAGCACAAATGTGAATACTGAAGTAAATTCACCAATGTATAGAATGGGGTTTTCATCCAATCCAAGAGTAGTCAAAAGGGTTCCCCTCCTTAGGAAACTGAAAACCAGAAAGCTCTCAAAGCTCTTCAAAAGAAATTGATAAACCAAACCAGGCATAACCAAGCATATCTGTAATGAGCCTCTCATTGTTCTTTTTGTAATGTCCCCTTTCTAGCACAAGTTGTATGAATTTGTCGTTAGCCTATTTCTCCATGGTCTTGTAGGCTAACCAGGATATTTAAGGTACTTTGCGGCCATTTAGCCTAGGCATTTTTCATTGCAGGTCAATCTGAGGTGTTTGGATGTAGTTTTGGCATACTTACTATTTATAGTAAGTCAATTGGGCTAGGTCGGTATGATTAGTGAATCATAGATAATATCCCATCGATGGTAATTGTTAATATTGACTAGAGATTTTAATAATCAGTTATGATTATAAAATTATTTATCAATAAAGTTAAGTTATAAAGTTAAATTAAAATATTTAATTTTATTAATATGGGGACTAAAGTTAAAGGGAAAATTATTTTTAGTGATATGGGGAAATATTAAATGAAAGCACTCAAGGGAAAATAATAGAAAAGTGTTCATGAAAAAGTAGATAAAAAGCATTCGCAAGAAAATAGGAGAAAAAAAGCAAAATCCCAGAAAAATAAGGAAAAGCAAAAGTGATGGGGAAAAGTGGTTTTATTTATCCCACATTGGTAAGATGAGTGAATGAGCTCTTATGAGAGTGTTATAAAAGATTTCCTAGAGCTCACTTTCAGGCATGCTTGGCTTTTAGTCCCCAAAATCTATAGACTCAAAGCATCCCTTGATAGATGACATGGCTTCCATCTCACCTTGCAACACTCCAACCACGATCCAAAAATTATGTGTCCAACCATGAGAATGATTTGTTAATGCCATGAAGGAACTTAATCAACACTTGTTCCCTCCTCTAAGCAAAATATCCTTGTGCTTCTACTCAAGATCCTTCCTACATGAAGATTCAAGACCCTTGTAGGCTACTTCTTGTCTTTTTATGCGAACAGCACAAAACTCTTACCACCCTTGATCAAGCGATACTTGTTGGCCTTTTAATAATAGACACTTTTTCTATCAAACCGGTGGGGCCTGCCAAACATAACTCCATACACATCTCTAAAGGAACAACTTCTACAACCATTTCATCAACAAATTTCGAGTTCACAGAAAACTTCAATCTATATTATCTACTCATAAGAAAACTAGCAACTTCTTTGATCCAACTCAAAGCCTAAGTCTTGGGGTGTCAATAAGTTTAAGTTTTCCAATGAAATCTTGAGATATGAATTTACCTTGCAAACAAGGATAAAAAAGTGCATCAATTTTAAGACCCTTGACTTGAATCTTGAAGTTAAACAATGTTTTTAGTGCCAAAAACTAACCTTTCTTGTAGTTCAAGAAATTATTATCCAACTCTAAGCTGTAATTAGTCTTCTCCCCCTTTTTAATTGCAACACTTTCTTGGATAATGTGCATTGAATTTTTCTTGCCCTTTTTATCTTTTCTTACATGAGCATTTCCACAGATGTAGCTTAAAACAAGACGATTCAATATGACTATCTTTGCCACAATGATCACAATTTAGTGCACATTTCCTATCAGTCCTTGTGGAGTTTGCCTTCTTCGTTTTGGCTATGGCACATTTGTCCTTAGAGATGAACAGAAGATTAGCTACCTAAAGATAGTGAGCATAGGCATGTGTTTCATCTATGTCCACAGCTTGGATAGCAACACAAGCCTCCAAAGATAGTTGGAAAGCCACCAAAGAACTTCATCAGCACCTCCTCATCTTGCATACATTTCCCCACTTGAATAGCCCTTCCACAAAAATTCACTAGAATACTCTTGCACACTTTGTCCATCTTTCTAATTCTGTTTCAAAAATGTCTGTCCATACATATGACAAATAAGACAAATTGATACCATGAACTAATCTGAGCTTGCTTTCTTAAAGCCATAGAATATAAGAGACTTTCAACCAAGTCAAAGCATGCTTTGTTAATTTCAATCAAGCAAAGAAGATCTTTTGTTCCAAATTAAGAATGTGCATGTAAAGGTATATGTCCAGTGGAGCCACCTACTGGTCAAGTTTATTAGCATTCACTTCTCTTTTGAGTGGCAGAATCTCATCTTTGCGTCAGCCTTGAATAAAGGTTTGTTTGGAAGACTTGCCTTACTATGTGAAGATCGTGGGTTTTCCTCTTGCTCTCAATACCTTCTAAAGAGCATAAATTCACCATGAGAACCTCCATGTGCCCTTCACTATCTCCACAGACTAAGAAATATTTGCCACATCATCCTCTAACTTGAGGAACCTTGCTTTTTCAACAAGAATTTCTACATCTCTCTCCATGCATCCTAGTTCTCTTTTCACCTAAAGGAGTGTATAAAGCTGCAAACACTCACAGCTGCTTCCACAAAGGATAGAAACCCCTCTGATACCACTTGATCTGTAAACTAGGATGGATAATCCATACACTAGTCTTCAACATACAGATTTAATAAAGGGCATAAGGACAGGAATTCTTCTTGCAACTTAGGAAATGAGAGCAAACATTGCCACAAAAATGAGGTCAAGGATTTATCCTAGAGAAACCCATGTGGAAGAAAACTCCAATCGCAATAGAGTGATTAATGTTGGGAAATTAATAATTAGTGTTCACATAAGTATTACAAATATTAGGATGCACAGAAAAATAATTTGAGAGGTTAGTTATAATTTGTTGAATAGGTGATATGAATATATTGAGTTGTTAAAAGTAAAACCATAGTAGCATAAATCGTTTCAGGAAAAAATCGGCAAACCAAAAGAGTAGGATTTTTTGAAAAATCGGGAAAAAAATAGGAAAAATTTGGATTTACAAAAAAACGTAATAACTTAAAGAAAAACAATAAAATATTTTATTTTTTTTTAAATTAAAGGGCATTTCCACATCATAGATATATTGAGAGCAAATAAAATAGAGTTACACTAGTAGATAGTAGAAAATAGATTTTCATCATTTATATACTTATCGCTGATTATATTGCATAAAATATACCACAATAGCATAAAAGATAACTAGATGGGGACAATTGTCAAAATGTCAATTACAACATAGTTTGTGACATTGAACGAAGTCAACCTATAAACTAAGTACAAAGTTCCAAAAACTCAAAAGTAGCCAATGGCATGCTAGGGGGCAGGAGGCCCTACTAATGCTTCTCCTCGGAAAGTCCCTAGCCTAACTCCTTCAACAATACTTTGCGAAACATTGGCCTCTTCCATGATTTCAAGATCTTCAGGCTCAACAACATAATCATCATCATCATCATCATCATCACTTTGAGGCGCAGCAATCTAATCAGACTCTGGATCTATCTCGTCAAGGTCAATTGGGGAGTCATCTTCAATACTTCCTGTTTTTTCCATGTATAAATTAGTCTTTGCCTACAAGTGAAAAACACAATGAATACAACTTCAATGGAGTGCAAGTTATTAAAACTCCTACCTTGAGCTTTCTTCAGCTTCAAGCAAAGGTTGTGGTGAACAAACACCAAGTCATTCATCTGTTTTTGTGTTAGACGGTTGTGTCTCTTGGAATGTATGTGTTCAAAAACACTCCAATTACGCTCACAAGCAGATGAGCTGCATGGCTGCGTCAAAATACGTATCGCCATCCACCTAAGATTTTTGCATTCGTGACCAGAACATTCCCACCATTGAGCTGGAAAACACATTATGGGCAAATGATATCATGTAAGAATAACTTCAAATCTAAACAGATTTCTTGATCATGTCAACAAAATAAATGGACTGTCAAAAGTTTATAGAGTGTACCTGGTTGGAAGGTCGTCCTACCTTCCTCGACAGCCCTAGATGAGAGAGAACCCGCTACCTTCTTATACATTTGCAGCTCTAACATAGCGGCTTTCAATTTCTCTGTGCTTTGAAACATTTTTTTCCATGCACCTGAACAAGTCTTGTGTGATCTCAGCATCAATCTCTGTGAAATTTGTGGTGTAGAAAAATGACGGATTGAGAAAGTATCCTGCAGCATGAAGGGGAGAGTGCATCTGTCCATCTCATCTCCTATCAATTATGTCCCATAATGGTTGATACCTCGTCTTGTCATTTTCCAACCTACCCTTCATCACCTCCTTGGCCCTATCTATGGCCTCATACAAATATCCCATTGGGGATTTATCCCTGTCCACTAGTCTCAAGACTTCTACTAGAGGCTCTGAGAATTGTACGACTTGTTCAATTGCTTCCCAAAAATTGATAGAATATATGTTGTCTGCCACTCTTATGCCATCTGTTTGACTTGAGAAGCCTAAGTCCATCCACTCCGTTGAAACAAACATGTGTTTCAAGTTCATTTTTTTGTTGAACTAGAGTCAGTAGTGCAAGGAAGTGTGTTGCAAACCTTGTCACCCCTGGTTGAATCAGCTCCTTGCCCCCTGTGAATTGGCAAATCATACTCAAAACCCTTGTGTGATTGTAGATATATTTGGTAACCGTGCGAGCCTTTTGCAATGCCTCCTCAACCCATTCAATTTTTCCAATGTTCTCTAGGGTTAGATCAAGGCAATGTGCTACACATGGGGTAAAAACATGGAGGGGTATTTGTCTATCAACACTTTCCCAGCAGCAACACAAGCAACTGCATTGTCTGTAATAAATTGAACCACATTTTGTGGCCCCACATCCATGACTACTAAGTCATACATCTCGAACAATGCAGTTGCAGATTTCATTATATGTGATGCATCCACAGATTTTAGAAATATAGTGCCCATATCAGAAGAGACGAGGAAGTTGATGAGGGATCGATTTCTTCTATCTGTCCATCCATCTGGCATAATGGTGCACCCAGTACTAGCCCACACTAACTGATACTCATCAACATGTTCAACATCTTTTACTGCATCATTGAGCATACCAACCCTCATTGTCTTGTATGACGGGGCTTTAAACCTAGGCCCTGTAGCTACAACACCATCCATCATAGCTTGCCAATATGGAGATCTGCAAGAATTGAATACCAAAGTAGATGAGAAATAATAATTTGAAATCCCCTTCATTGCATGTTCATGGACAGTTTTCCTCCACCCCGTACTCTCCAAAGTGGTCTGCGATCCTTGCGTAGTACGAGGCGCAAAGAAATTGTTGATGTTCCCCCCACCTGTGTTTGGGCCATGTGTTGTAGTAGGTGTTCTACTACTCTCAGATTCCCTGAAACCCTCCCCTCTACCATCTTCCTCATTTGATTGATTCCTCCTAACACCTGTAGCACTATAACCAATTTCAAACTCAGTTCTTGCCTTTTTTGCCTTCTCAGGAATTTCATCAAGAGCTTTCTTGGCCTGGTATGCAACATCTGCAAGGCAATTCAGGCATATTGTAGTGTTATTTCCCGGTTCTTTTGACAAATGTCATTTGAAGCGGTAAATTCCACCACTAACTACATTGAGACACCAATTCCATTTAACCTTTGTTGTACTACCGACAATCGGTGTGCAATGTGTCCATGCAAAGTCTTTCTCACGCAGCATTGTGATTGAGAATCTGCGCAAGCATTTTATATACATATACAATTTATTTATTTACTTGTAGAATATGCATAAAACAACATACATAATACATATACAAAAAATTCAGTTTGAAACAACATATATTAGGTCTCAACTCATTAGCTATTAGTGCTGATTAATTAAATTAAAGGTGCCAGACAAATACAAAATATTTCTAAATCTCAAGCTTAATATGTATTTGCAGCTATGTCTAGTGAGCTGGTTGGATCAGCTGTGGTATATCATTCATGCTTTGATGGATTATCATACATTGTTTCAAACTTTCATGCAAATATCTTTATGGATGTCAATGCCTTATTGCCACAGTTCTTTAAGGCATTTGGAGTCTGGACAAATAGTTGACGCGCATTGTTTAATGATTCTGCATATTAATTGAGTGTTTTTTTTTCAAACACATCATAAGCCTCTCATTTCACATGCCATAGCTATATCGAGTCTACATGATGCTCTCCCATATGATATCGGATCTGCATGATGCTGGACGATAATTCTACTCAAAATAGAGCAAATCACTATGGCTTGGAGAATTGTGGCACCCTTGAATAAGTTACGGTTGTACTAGATGATGACAGCTCAAGGTGTTAGGCTTGGAGAAATGTAGCACCCTTGAATAAGTTACGGTTATACTAGATGATGACAGGTCGAGGTGTTATGACCTTTGAGTTTAATTTAAGAATAGATTGACTGTATTCTTTTTCAGATCTGAATAAATTCTTATCTGAGATACAAATTACGAATGGTTAAAAATTAAAATAATAAGTAGATTCATATTCCAAAACTGATTTCACATCCAGCACACCGCTATATTGATGATATAAGTTCCCATTTTGGTTTTTCTTTGATATCCTTTGTACTTGATGATCAAAAGACAAAATTGCAACAATAGAGATAAAGGGGTTCCATTTCCGATTATGGAGTATGCAGTATTCACTCGAGTAAAATACATGGGTTGCTTCGGTTCATACATGACATGCAACTCTTTGATTCAAGAGTTCAAGGCTTCATAGGCTTTGCTATGAAATCAAACAGAGTAGAAAATAAGGCTACAACCTTCATAGAATCACAACATTGCTGGAAAGAACGCTATTCAATGGAACTCATTCATTCTACGGGAGAGACAAAGAACGGTATTAGCTCCAAATGCTAGAGGAATGGAAAAAGGCACTCTAACAAGTTTCATATATAAAAGGATTCATTTTCACAGGGTGAACTATATATACTATCATTTATCTTGATTATTTAAATGATTTTTGTGTCTTTTATACAGAGAATGTTCAGTAGACTGCTCATAATTTAAATAGAATGAAATATATTTATTGTAAATTGATTTATTGAATTATACAGTTAATTTTTTTTATAAAATTACTGTGCATACAGTGATCAAGATTCAAGGAGAGTTGTTGGACTTGGAACAAATTGCTAGGAATGTGGTGATATTTAAATCAAGACCAGACATGAAAGGAATAAATTGTCCTATCTATAATGTTGAAGATAGAGATGAATGGAACAATTGTAGAATGACATCCACACAATGTATAAAACAGCAGTTAATTTCCAAAATTATATGAGATCTGAATCTGTTCTTGAAGATCAGAACTAGCTGATACTACTGTAATTCCCTTTTCAAAAACTATCTTAGCGTAATACTATTGATATATTTTAATTTTGAACACTTGTAATTAGTTTTGTTTCGTTCTCTACATTTTTATTTTCTACTCTATTTTGATCAATTAAAACAGTATTGTTGTAGATAAAATTGATATAACAGTCCAAATTTTCATTGGAAAGAACAGTATTATCTACTATGTTTTGAGTAAGGCTACAACCTTCATAGAATCACAACAAACAATAAACATATTCATTTCAGAATATCACGCAGTTACAACCATCAATGAAGCACAAAATCGATATGTATTTGATCATATTTCCCATACGTCAATCTTTTTGGTAAATACCTGGCAGCTGGCAGAACCCGAAATGGTAGCGGCTCAAACTCCAAAAACACGATGCTCAGACTCCAGAATCCAGATGATGCTCACTCCAGACCAAACAACACCAGACGACTCTACACGACATTTCCTTTGCTCCAGACAGCACCAGACGCGGCCATTAAATAGAAAAAAACACAAATTTCCACACCGGTTAAGGTATTTTCGCGCCGTTTAGGGTTTTCGCGGTACTTGGTTTAATCGGACTGGCAGATTACTCACAATTTTGGTGATTAATCGGCAAAAAATGGGTAAAAAATCGTTGACCATGAGTCAACAATTTTCACAGATTTATTCGGGGGAAAAAATGCCGAAAATGTTGATTCGTGATTAATCACAGTTCGTTCCCGATTAATGCTACTATGGTTAAAACAACTCAATATATTTAAGTAATTTGTTATGGGAGTTTCCTATTATTTAGGAGATTAAACTCCTATATATATATGTAGTGTATTTGAGAGAAAATATAAGGAAGCACACGTTATTTTGCTTTTGATTATTTGGCTTCTCTATCTCTGACCATATTTCTAATATGGTATCAGAGCAAATTAATTTTGTGCCTATTTCTTTGTGATAATGATGTGAAAGGCAATATATTATGCCATTAGATTAGGATAGGATATTTGAACACGTCAAATTATTGCCTGGCTAGTTTCATCCATAGCCTCTAGCTCGCAAGAATAGACTCATTGTCCAGATCTATCCACGAATAGGACATATTTGGAAGAAGTGCATATAGCGGATTCATCCCGGGAGCGCAGCAGATGTATCATTAGCAATAATATTGATATTGAAATCCGTCATCTCTGTTGTAAAGATTCATGGCACTTGACTGTCGAAAAAAAAAATTCTATGGTATTTGATTTGTTTTGTAGCGCATTTAGCTCAAAACTTCATTTTTGGTGTCTGATAATTCCAGCTTTTGAAGCCATGGATTTTCTTTCATTCCATCGTGGTTTGCCTTTGTGCTGCTTGGTGAAGATATGGTTTGATCGGTGCTGATAACACCCATTCAAATGGTCCGTGAATTTTATTTTCTTTGAGAGCAGTGTCTTTTCTCCTCAAAACAATCCGATATCTTCACTAGTGATCTATCGTTGACCAGCGATGTGTCAGAGTTGGCTGCGATTTACGTTGGTATGCTGAAAAGTTACGATTTCATGTTTGGCAGGTTTCTTTGATCTTTTTTCTCTTGCAGTCCGAGGCAGAGCGGTCTTCATTTGCTATTGGCGGTCCATTTTTGGCCTTTATGTTGGTCTGCGCACCTATTCATTGGAGATACATGTCTTCATCGTCTACATTGAGACTCAGATCGAGCTTCTATATTTGTTGAGCGTGAAGGTACAGACTGAAATACATATTGATTAATATCTCCTTCGCTATTGGGAGAACTTGTGGTCTGGTTGTTTTCTAAAACTCTAGCTGCAACTTTGCTTTGGAGTTCGTGAACTTATGTCTCTATTGCTGGACGTGGTCAAGGAAAATTTGATCGTTTCCTTCCTTTAGATGTGGGAAATTTGGAGCTTAAAATATGTACATGGTTTTATTGTTATAGTAGTTTATTATTGTCTAATGTTTCAAAATTTTGTATTAGTTTATGTTATGTAATGTATCAAAGTCGAGTTATATTATTTCAAAATAGGGTCCTTTTTAGAAGTCATCAGTCGTATTATCACCTGTCAAAATTTAAAGTGTCAAAAACATATATTGTAATTGGATGCACTCTCGCTTGTACGGGACATCCTTTTTGAGGGGGGGATTCTAAAAATGAACTTCAAAGTCAAATTTGCTAAGTAGCAATCTACTGGAGAATGGAGGCACCGGAGGCTGGAGGACAACCAGCGACCTCTTGTCAGTCACCAACGACGGGGCCGCGCAACTGATTTGGTGACTAGTGTGCAGTGTGTTTTCATTTTTTTGGTGTGGATTTTAGTTTTTCAGATTTTTAGTGTGGTGTGTGGATACTGGAAAAATGATTATGTTGGAGAGCAGATGACTGCGAAGATCCTCTGACTGCGGAGATCCTCTGAGTGTCATACTTCGTTGGAAGATGGTTGACTGGTGAATACGTTCATTGGCAATAATGACCATGTGCAACAAGATCCAGACAGTAGTATGCAGTATGGTATGATTTTCTTTTCAGTATTCTTGTTTGTGTGAATAAATGGAATTTCACATTGTGGGGGGCAATAATAACCAATGTTCCATTCCCATTTTGCACCAAAACGGCTAAAGTCAAAGGCAGCTTCCAGTGGCAGTTGTCTATGCTGTTTGAGATTGAGTGACAGCGATCGATAACAGTGACCACAATTAAGAACATTGTGTTCTTATGGAATGTAGTGTGGAACATTTTCGAGTGTGGGTTTTTCAGATTTGACTTCCCCATTGTACAAGCATGGTGGTGAACAAAAGCACCAATGTAATGCAGTTCATGGATCTTGAAAGGGTTTGTGGGAGGTTCCAAAAAACCACACGAGGTGGACAGATGGTGGAGGTTCATGTTCACGTCAAGGTTTGTGGTAAGCCTGTTTAAAACCATGGGAGGAAAGAGCCTTTCTTTAGATCAAGGTCATGAGTCAGTTGAAAATGCCACAAGGATGAGCATACTGCAAATGAAGGGTGTGAGTTCTACCATGTTCACACTAAGGGGGGGAATGTTGGGAAATTAATAATTAGTGTTCACATAAGTATTACAAATGTTAGGATGCATAGAAAAATAAGTTGAGAGGTTTGTTATAATATGTTGAATAGGTGATACGAATATATTGAGTTGTTAAAACAACTCAATATATTTAGGTACTTTGTTGTGTGAGTTTCCTATTATTTAGGAGATTAAACTCCTATATATATGTAGTGTATTTGAGAGAAAATATAAGGAAGCACGCATTATTTTGCTTTTGATTATTTGGCTTCTCTATCTCTGACCATATTTCTAATAGTGATCTGATGAGGGTGCCATAGGTGTTGCACAGTCTAGGTCATTTCTATAACGTCCCTCGTTTTGTTTATGTTTTCAACCAAATTCTGGCTGCTTTCTTCCATTATCAATTTCTACTTATGTCTAATTCATTCTTCATCAGACACCATTCTGTTATGATGTGATAGCTTCACAATAATTATTGCATAACTATAATTCTTCTAATTCTATCAAAAAAATCTAAACCATATCTCTTAGGAATGCAAAGAACTTCAATAGAATAAATTCTATTTTTTTTATTTTATGATATGTTTGCTGTCTCTAATATCTGCTATACTTTTTCCTTTTCCCTTCTTTTGTTTTTCCTTTTAAATGTTCTCATAAGATTTGTCCACCTCGTATGATGAAGTAGTTTTGCAACGAGTGGTAAATGACATATCCTTTCTTTGATTCAAAGATTAGCATTAAAAGCTAATGTTGTTAAAGGACACAGAAATCAGCAAAGTAAATATTGCAGAGATACATTGGACTACTCGTGAATAAACAGTCATTGTTTTGATTAACATGTCCTAATCTGAATAAATAGCATTTGAATTTCAAGCAATCTTTTTGGATTTAGGGGATTTCTATGTTCTAATGCATCTAAGTATTTAACTGTCTCAATCTGATGTAGGACATCTGAATGGCTCACGCCTATAATGTTCTGCATGCATCTATCAGAAACATAAGGTTGAAGGATGACTGACAAGCCTCGATAGTGTGCTTATCAGGGACTGCCATTAAGGAAGCATGATGAGATTTCCAGTTTTGTCTAGCCTGAGAAAGAAAATAAGGTAAATAAATAATATTTCAAAGACCAGAAGAACAGAACAAACATAGATATTAATGCAATCTTTCAAGCTTAATGAAAATATATTTGACACCGGAGATGTTGGCCAGAAGATAAAACCAGGTGGACCACATCTCTGCTCCTCAACAAAGCTTTAATGACATGAAATTCTCTTGTGATTGTAAGATTTCCAAAATATTTTTGTTTGAATTACTGTATCAACTGTAAGCAGAAATGAAAAAATAGATGTCAAAAATGGCCAATTGAACTTTGTGAAGCCAACTTTAGTACAAAAAGGATAGACTAGTGCTGCAGTTTAAAATTTACCTTACAATATCCTTTTGACAATCCACAATCACTGTTCCAGAAACCTCTCTTCCCAATATGTTACATACATTTGGTTTTCTTCGATCCAATCCTAATGAATGCTGCCAAGCGATTTCTATCACTTTATACTAAAAATTCTTCAGCATTGCTTAGCTGTGATGCACTTGAAAATATCCAATCCGGTCAACAAAGAATCAGACCATTCTATTGATTTCCAGGTAACTTTACTGTTTACAGATTTCACCAATCTCATAAACAGGTTGTACCAAAAAAGCATTACAAGATACACAGAGTGTATATCAAAAGATTTCCTGCAACCTCGCATATGATTGTTGACAAAACATCAAGATGTAAATGTTAAAAGATAGAAGCATCAAACCTCGGTTCATAAAAGGTCACCTGGCTGTCCCATGACTGAAGGGGGCAGCCAATAATCCATGACCACATTTTCTTGTCCACGTCATAGAGCAGGCCCTTCCCTTGATTCCATGATGTGAAACAGATCAAATTATCCTGCCCAAAACACTCAAACCGCTCTGCAGATAACCTCAATAATATTCTAAAAAATCTCTGAGGCATTCTCCCTATCTCTATCCATGATGTTCTTACATGATCTAATTCCCAAATCCTCATGCTTTGGTGCGTACTGTACAATCCGATTCTTCCTACCAAAAAAAGGCGATTCTGGGCTCCACCTACAAGGTAACCGTCCAGCAAAGATCTGGGAAACTTGGCAGGTATATGCTCCCAATAACCTGCATCCATTTTGTACATCATTAACCCAAGTGGGGAGAGAGTCTCTAAATAGATCTTGGAGTCACAAAATGCCATTTTTGATGAGCAAAGATTTACGGCAGGCATGCTCTGATGAACAGTCCATGTATTTAGCTTGGAATCGTAAACCTCTGTTGGCAATGTTCTGTCTCCAAATATGTCACTCGCTGCAATAACCTTGAATGATTTTTTTTGCCTGTCCACAACCATGATAAGCTGTCTCTGTTGATTATGATGCATGCTGGGAAGAACCCTCCATTCTTGTGTAAGGGGATTGCAAACCATTGTTTTGAAACAAGGTCCATCCAGACCTGAAAAACATACGAGGCCCCCAGAAGAACCAACCAACCAGAATGCCCAATCAGGAAGAAATCCAAAAGGAAGCTTATGCCAACTTTTCAAAGGAAAACTGAATACGGAGCACTGAGGAGCCTGCAAGTTTTTCCAAAACGTGAGTAGACAAGGTCCATGTGAGGGTACCTGAGAATGGAATTTTAGAAAACTACTGTCATGCAAAATTGAATTCCATCTCCTGCACACAGACCTTAATCTGAAGAGATAAAAGGGAGGCACCCTAGCAAGGACTTCGCTAATCAGATCTTCTGGCAAATGCCCCCAGATTGTTTCTTCCATTTGAATGTCAAGCTGAAAACATCGACCGAAAGAGGCTACGGTTTCTTCATCAAAGCCTCGGCATTTTGTTTTAAGAACCTTTTGTCGAAATGTAATGCTACTGCTGCTGCTGCTGCTCTGGCTCAAAGGGACCTGTTGCTTTTGGGGCTCTTCATCACATAATAACTCACTTTTGGGACGTTCTGTGGTAACAGTGTCAACTTTGGTGGATGCCATTTCAAGTCTATTGGGGCTATTCTTGCATTCAACTAGGAATGTTTCATCCATAATCCTTAAAACTCAAGACAGGCCCAACTTGTATTGCAACAAGACTGTCTTTCCCAAATAGCCCACATAAGAGCTGCCCCAAAATGAAAAATTTCGGGGAGAGGTAATGCGTTCAATGCACATCAATGGAAAAACCAATAAGATTCTATAATTCTCGCAACCAAGATAAGTCCTTTACATTTCAAAACAGTCCACAGAAAACTAAAAAATCCCCATTTTTTTTAGTTAACCTAAACAGAACCTTGCCTCTTCAACAGAACCCAGTTAAAAAATGTATTGTGACCCGATTATAATATTTCCGTGAGATCAGTAGGGAAAACGGAAATAAAAGGAAATAAGGGCATCAGAAAACTGCATCAGGAAAACAAAAATACACATGCTAGCTCTAAAACTGCAGGTTGGAGACGCGTACAACTATATGCATCACAAAAACTGCATTTTGGGGATAACCCAGATAAGAAATAAGAGTTCTTGCACAACGCTCTTACCAATCATTAACGCAAAGATCATACTTTCTACATCACTGGATAGCCAGCTTCGCAATACTCAATTTATTGAGGCCTAGATTACCATAGGAAGTACAGACTGCACGTACCCAATTCAATTCGTGGCCCCGCAAAGCCAGGAAGCCTCAACTACAACTCTCCAAATTGATTCTTATTATTTATCACTTAGGAGGATGTTAACATGAAATGGTCGGACCGTGAGATCGGAATGGCAAAAGATAAACTAGATTGGGAGATACCCCCAGCCAATATAAATATCATTTGCTTTTGATTCAACATTAATGTCATCCACTCGCTGCGCCAAAAATTGATTTCCTTCGCCCTTGAATGTTACTGATAATTACAATTACAGATAGGACAGCGATCATGAGATATGATATTACAAGGAGGCAAACGTAAATTAAGCACTAATTACAGAGCAAAAGATACTGATCCCCCGTGACCAGCAATGAGAAGTAAGAACATCTCGCCCAATTATAAACCATACTCGTGATAGCGCTCTGCCTCCAGCCATTTCGAACAAATTTATTATTACTCATTCTTTTATGAGAAGTTTTCTTCTCGAACACAAATCAGCTTTACAATTCGATTTAGAATATAAATTTGATTCAGATAACTATTTGGTTAAATCTAAAGGTTATAATTTCTAATTATTTTTTTTTGTGCTTTGATCAATATAAAAAGCTACTATAATGACCAAGACAACCTTAGAACAAATTTTAGCTCATGTTCAAATCAGTTATAAATAATAAAGATTATACATTCGATATTATTAAACCTTCTTTTTTTATTTATAAGTGATTTGAACATGAGCTAATTTGTGTTCTAAGGTTGTCTTGGTCATTATAGTAGCTTTTTATATTGATCAAAGCAAAAGATGATTAGTTTTATTTCTAATAATGTTAAAGGCCTTATGTTCAACAATATGTGATTCCCTGCCTTGGGTTTTATTTAGTAACATTATCCCAAAAAACTTTGCTCAGCAACTTCTGCATTTTTCGCGCCTTTTTTTTTTTCAAACTGCTTTCGGTCATGGCAGTAAGTCCTGGGGAGGACTTTGTCTCCCCGCAGCCAAACCCCCCTCCTACGGAAAAGATTCCTTCTATGGAGGCACATGGGATGTATGTTGATGCCTCGTTTGGGGCGAATACTTATGAGATTGCTACGGTGATCTTGACTGCTACCAATATTCTTGGGGCCTCGCCCTCCAACATCAAGCATGTTTTTGTTGCCAATGGGCCCCCCAAGACGAATTGGAAGAGTGTCCTTGTTGGTATGCATGATAATGCTATCAACCCTCTCGACTCCTTCCTCCTTGAGGTTTTTCTTTCGGAGGCAGGAACTGAAATATGTCTCCCAGACATGGTGATGGATAAGATTGTCTCAATAGTGAATTTTGCTATGGGTGGGCATTTTTTTGCCTTCAGACCCACCATTGATATGGTCTGAAAGTGGGCTAGTGACATATTGAAGCTCAAGGGAAGCACTGACACATCAACCATGCTAGGGGGCTTTTCCTGTTTAAATTTACCTCGGGTGAAGATCTCATTTTTGCTTTATTTGGTGCTTGGGCTTACAACAAACACTCCCTTGCCTGGCAAAGTGGAAACCTACTTTCGACCCCTCTGCGGAGCTAAACAGAATGGCCCTAGTTTGAGTTTGTTTGCTTGGCCTCTCGCTCGAGTTCTGGGATGAACAAATCTTTCGTTGGATTGGAGACTCTTTTGGCCAATATGTGACTACTAATACCATCACTCTTGCTAAGACAAGGTTAGTTTTTGCTCATTTTTGTGTGAATGTTGCTATTAATAAAGCTCTCCCCAAAATTATTTCCTTAAAGTCAAAATGGGGCAAATGGACTCAAGCGTTAATCTATAAAAATGCTTCCCTCTACTATTAGAGGTGTCCTAAGCATGGACACACCATTATTGAGTGTAAATCTCCTGCACCTAAGGATCTCAAGTTGAAGGAGAAATGCTACTCCTCGTCGGTAGTGAATAAAACTTGGGAGGCCTCTAAGGAAAGTTGTAAACCTAAATTTGATCGGTTTGAAGATTACCCCTTCATCGAGGATGTGTCTGACTTACTAAAATCTCCAGGACCTGATCTTATTGAGGGTAGGAACTCGGAAATGAAGTTTGTTCCCCTGGCTCCCCTTGAGGAAGGGGAAATTCCTCCTCTCTTTTAGGAATTTGGCCCTTCCCCTATTGTTGTCAATCCTATTAAGTTGGTAGTTGAGGAGAATAAGAATTTATCTTCCTTTGTTGCTACTTCTAACAACTCTACCTATGATAGCTTTGTTGTGGTTGTTACTGAGGTTTCTCAAAGTTGTGATCCTCCCTGTGGTCCTTCTTCTTTGTTTGGGAGTATGTTGGTCACCCCTGGGCTCATCTCATGACAACTAGTGTTTGAGTTTGTTGATGTAGAAGTCACCAAGCTGGTTATTTCTTTTCCTAATGGCAAGAGTACTTCTCTCCCCTCTAATAAGGAGAAGGGGGAATGGCAGAACCAAAAAAAAAAACAGAAACAAGAAGGTTGATGTGGGGTTAGAAAATAGAACTGGCAAACCTTCGAAAAGGCAGGCAAGAATTAAAGTTATCGCCAGGGATATTTCTAATGGGAGGCAATCTATCCTAGATTCTACTTAGTGAAGTAAAAGATGAAGTGTCTTTCATGAAATATGAGGGGACTCAACAGTCCCCAAAAGCAATTTGCTTTTAAATGGTGTATCTATGATCACAAGTTGGATGTCCTCCTGATTCAAGAAGTGAAAATGACTTTCTAGGTTTTCTCCTCAATTGCCAATAGAATTTGGCTAGGGCCCCCTTTTACTATAATGAAGTAGATGGTGCCTCTAGAGGAATTTCCACTATGTAGGACCCTAATAAGATTTCTGGGTAAGCCCTGTTTTTTCTCTCAATCTTATATTGTTGTCACTTTTAGGCTGGATAACTTATCTTGACATCTCTTCAACATTTATGCTCCTAATTTCAGGGGAGGTAGAAAGGATCTTTAGGATGAACTCCTTGCTCTCTATAGGGCTGAAAAAAATGAGTTGTTTATGGTGGTTGGTGACTTCAACTCCCCTCTCTTCCCTTCTAAGAAATTAGGTGGCTTTGATGACTAAACTGATAGCATGAGTGACTTGTATGCCTTCATCAACAACTCTGGCCTTCTTGACTTGGACTTGAAGGGCCCTACCTTTACTTGGTCTAACAACAAGAAATGGAATCATCTTATCCAAGTCATATTGGATAGGGTCCTAGCCTCTGTTGGCTGGGACTTAGGCTGCAATGCTTCTCTTTCCTCCCTCTCTAGAACAGTTTATGATCATAACCCCATCTTGCTCCAGTGGTATCACAAGCCCTTCTCTGGTCCACACCCCTTCTAGTTTGAGATCATGTGGACCTCTCACCCTGATTTCAAGGATTGTATAGCTCTATGGTGGAACACTCTAATTCAAGGCTCTACGATACAGATAATCTCCCATAAGTTGAGTATCATCAAAAGAGAAGTCAAAGGCTGGTCTAAGTCCTCTTTTAGGGACATTTCAAACAAAAAAGGCAAATTGAAGTTAAACTTGGTAACTTCCAAAACTCAATGGCTAATGGCGACCTCTCCCATGGCCTTCATGAAGAGGACGAATTATGGAGGAAAGAGTGAAAAGACAACCTCAGCAAGGAAGAAATATACTGGAAACAAGGCCTAGAATTGTAAGGTTAAAAGAGGGGGATCACAATACCTCCTTCTTCCACAGAAAAACTAGTACTCACAAAAAAAGGAATACTATCACCTCTCTCCTCAATAATGACAATCAGTTGATTATCGATGAAGGAAAAATTGGTGAAATGATGACTAACTTCTTTAGACAAACCTTTTATGGATAGGGGATTGTCAATCCCACTATCCAGGATAATTTTTTAGACCACCTCCCTACTGTGATCAGTGAAATGGACAACAACCTCCTTTTGTCCCCTATCACTAATGATGAGGTTAGAACTGAGATGTTTGTTATGGATGCCTACAAATCCCTTGACCCAGATGGCTTCTCCCAGCCTTCTTTTAGGAATTCTGGGACATTGTCAACTTTGACGTTATCAGGGCTACTTGGGACCTTTTCATAATGGGGAAATCGTTGAAGAAGTTGAACAACACTTTCATTTCCCCTATCCCTAAAATCTATGAACCCAAGTCCTTGAATGACTTCAAACCTATAAATCTTTTCAATAGTATTTATAAGATCTTTTCTAAAGTCTTGGTCAATAGATTGAACTCGTTGCTTGATAGATGCATTAGTGGAAGCTAGAAGGGGTTTGTTCCGGGCAGACAAATTATGTATGCTACCATCGCTACCCATGAAATAATCCTCTATGGATAAAAGCCGCAACCAAGGTATGGCTCTTAAACTTGATATATATAAGGCTTATGATAGGTTGAATTGGCACTTTCTTTACAAAGTGCTTTCTAAATTTGGTTTCAGTGACAAACTGATTTCTGTGATTAAGATTTGTGTTGAGAATGTCCAGTATGTTATCCTTGTCATTGGGATACCCTGGGGATTATTTCAAGTTGGTAAAGGCCTCAGGCATGGAGATCATTTATCTCCTTATCTTTTTATCTTGCTTGATGAAGTCCTTAGCAGAAACTTCAGGAACCTTTCCTCCTCTGGCCGCATTCAGGGATTCAGACATGTCTCCTCTTTTCCTCATCTATTTTGCAGCAATTTGTTGATGACACCTTCCTTTTTGGAAGTTCGCCTATGGTGTAATCTAAGGAGTGGAAAGGTCTTTTGTAGGATTATGTTTGTGCTTCTAGCCAATGCATCAACTACCAAAAAAGTAAGTTCTACTTTTTCAATACTAAGGAGGACCTTCAATCTAAGATCAAAGGGATCCTTGGATGTCAAAATTATAATCTTCCTAATACTTATTTGGGCCCCCACCTTCTGGAATGGCATACTTGAAAGGATATAGAAAAAGCTTGATGGTTGGAAAGGTAAGCTCCTCACTAATGTTGGTAAGCTTCAATTGCTTACTGCTTTCCTTCAAGGTATTCCCGTGTACTTCCTTTCCATCTTCAAAATCACTAGATCCATGGTTGACAAACTGGAGAGAATTCAGAAGACCTTTTTATGGACGAGTATGGAGGAAAAGAAAAGAATGACACTTTTTAGTTGGGACATGGTATGCCACCCCAAATCCCAAGGGGGATTGGGAGTGATAAAACTTGCTAGCCTAAATAAATCTCTCGTCGCCAAGATGGGATGGAACCTTATTGTTGGAAAAGTAAATTGATGCACTATTATAAAATCTAAATACCTTAATTATGATTGCTTTCACTAGTTCCTGAGTTTGAATGGTCTCCCAATGGGTTATAAAATCTGGAACAATGTCATTAAATGCAGACCCCTTCTAAAAGATGGCCTCAAAGGGTTGGTTAGAAATGGGCAGACTATTAGATTTTGGGATGATAAATGGTTGGGAAATAGGCCTCTTGCAGACACCAATTTTGTGTCTCTCGTGAGACATACTAAGATGACTCTTGGATCTATTGTTGCTGACTACTTTACTCCTACGGTCAGGTGGAAAAATCATCTTCCACACTTCAATAATATACCTCATCTACTTCCTCTAGTTTCAAATCTCCAAATCCTCTTGTCTAGGATTTGACTTCCTCTTTTCCCTAGGGAGGATATATTTATCTGGACTTTGTAGCCCCCTAGAGCTTACTCTATTAAATCTGATTATTTATCACTTCTTAAGTTCAATGGTGACTCTAACAGTTGGAAGAGAGCCTAGAATTCTCAAATCATCTCAAAAATTATTTTTTCTGGTGGATCGTCATTCATGGAAAAATCCTAACTCTTGGTAATCTTCAGAAACATGGTTTCGAGCTGCCTAACCATTGTTATCTTTGTAAGAAAGATACTGAAACTATTCCTCACTTCTTCATTCACTGTAAGTTTGCCTCCTATGTCTAGAAACACATCCTCCAAAAACTCAATATGCAATGAGTGTTTTAGAATGACATACAATAATTTATTATGAATTGGAAAATCCCTTCCCACCACTCCCTTCTCAAAAATTTACGGCTACAAATACCTCTGCATGTTTTTTGATGTTTGTAGAAAGAAAGGAACAATAGGGTGTTTAGAGATGTGGAGCAATCTGCTGACGATGTATTCTTTATCTTAAACAAACTCTTTCTGGACAATTTCTCTATAAGAAAATGGAAAACTCCCTCTCAACCTCCCTCACCATGGGACACCTTATTGGCCACATCATAGAAGCTCCCAAAGGATTTCAAGAAGATAATTCAAAAAAGATTGCACGAGGTAACACTATTTGGAAGCCCCATGTTTTTCGTTGGTGTAAACTCAATTTTGATGGTGTTGTGTAATGTCCCTAGTTATTCTCCTTATATAATTCCCTGCAAAACTGACATTAGTACAAAATATTACTCAATATTTATATGACACTTACTCTATACTAAGTTAGTAAGGGGAATTTGACCCTAGGAACTGTCTTTAGGTCAGGCTTCACAAAATTCCTGATTCTCAGCTTGAGGGATATAAGATCCACTCTAAGCAATCAGGCTATCGGTCGTCTTTCCATAGAGCACTACTCCTCAGTTCTCTTGGATATGGACACTGTTATCCAAGCCTACACATATGCATATGACTGGCTATCAGTATATATACTGCCTACACGAGATTATAACAATCTCAATTTGGCAACGGGACTATACCAACCTTGAATTGCCATTGGCAATGAGATTATAACAATATCGAATTGCCAATTAATCTCATTTGGGCAACGGGGCTATACCAACCTCGAATTGTCATTGACAATGGGGCTATACCAACCTTGAATTGCCAATTAATCTTATTTGGGCAACGAGGCTATACCAACCTCGAATTGTCATTGTTTAGGAATCCCATCTCTAACGAATATAAAATTCAATCTATATGGTATCCACTATCATCATTTTAGGATTCCTATCTCTAATGAATACAATGATTCATTCTATATGGTATCCACATTATCATTGTCAGAATCTCATCTCTAATGAATATACAATGCATTCTATATGGCATCCAATATTATAGATGCACAACATTAGTACAAAAATCCATTTAAAGTTCATAATGAGAAATCCATTTTTATACAAGAATGCATTAGTTTAACAATTCATATATATATATATATATATATATATATATATGATGAAATATATATTTACATAATGCTTTTATAAATGAGTTTGTGCATATAAATATGTATATGTTATAAAAGTAAATGAATTAAGGAATTTATAAATAACTACGAATGAGTCTATATATATATATATATATATAT
>MU225054.1:372477-399101 GCA_018584345.1 Thuja plicata
GAGTAGTGGTTGCGTTGTATCGTCTGGGTATACCACTTAATTATGTTGTGTCTCCAAAAAATTGTATAATTAAGTGGTATACCCAGACAATACAACGCAACCACTACTCCTCCAGTTCTAAGTTAGCACTGCATGATCCAAAAACCATAGATAATTAGGAATAAATTTAGAGAGCGGAGGAGGAGGGCCATAATGACCAAAATAATATAAGGGGTCCCTATATTATTTCAATCATAATGGCCCTCCTCCTCCGCTCTCTAAATTCATTCCTAATTATCTATGGTTTTTGGATCGTGCAGTGCCAACTTAGAACTGGAGGAGTAGTGGTTGTGTTGTATCGTCTGGGTATACCACTTAATTATGTTGTCTCCAAACAATTGTGACCATGATATCTACATTTATGTTTCTCAGTTGTTGTGATATCTACATTTATGTTTCCCAGCTGTCGTGTTTATGTGAATGTTTTTATGTGTTAGGCTTCTCTCCCTCGCATCTTCTCTCCCTCGCATCCAAAATAAGATTTTCCCACTCTAAATCAAGAATGCAAGTGCAACTGCGTAGAATATGCATGGATAATAGGTTTTTCCAGATAGAGATGGTTTTACATGATAAATGCATCTATTTTAATATGGTTACAACACAATATCAACAAACAAATTACAAAAATATAAACTTAATTTAGTCAAATTAGCTGGCTTCAAATACAACCAATGTTCGTTTGTATTTCTCTCTTCCTATCTTTGGGCATCCAATGCTCGAATTCATACTTGAAGAATGTTCACCAAAGGGGGTTCCAGATCAGAGAACTCCTTTTCACTTAATAATTATGAAGCCATCAATGGTATACTAATTGTTTAGGATTGTAAGTTTCCATTGATGGCTTCAAATTACCAAGCAAAAGGTGTTTTCTAGTACAAAAGAATTAGTAGCCTCCAAAGCCTTTTGCTTGAATGCATTATACCCCTTTCTATTAGTGAATTATAAGTATTTCATTAATTAAAAAAACTATAAATCAAAAAATAAATTTAAAACAACAAAACATAGATTTTCCTTACCTGATTGTGAAAGATTAGGAAGATATTGAGTGCTGAAAAACTTCTACCGAGTGCTGAAAAACTTCCACCATTCATTAGTTTCTGTTGATGGGGTTTTGCTGACCGGGTCCACGAATAGTCATAAGTTGTCACCGGGTTCCAGGGATACCGGCCAACTCCGCTTGCAAAGGTTGTCTAGGAGAATTATATTCTCTGGGACTTCAAGCACCTGGGTGTCGTGTCACGACGGTGCGGGGCTCGGTTGGGAGAAGTGACTATTTTTGAGGGGGATAGCTGGTTTCTTCAACTCATTCTCTCCGGAGATTCAATAGAGTGAGGTTCTCCCTAGCGTTTTATACTTAGCAAATAAAGTGAAAAAGATCCTGCAGGGTTAGAAATGTTTCATCTAACTATAGTCATGCTGAAATGTCCGGAACATCGATAATACTCTGATAGACTACACTAAATACCGAAGAAATACATAACCATCAACTAGAATTTTATCAGTAGCGGGAGTAAAGAGTTCGTTAATCTACTTTAACATACCATATTAGAAGACATCAAGAACACTAAAACATGAAATACCATTAACTCGGAAGCAGCAATGCCAATAATGTCATTGCCAATAATTCTTCCTTCTTTATTAATGTTCCTTCCAGCAAGCACTGGTGCATGATACAATGGCGGCTCCAGGGGAGCATCTAACTATTGAGAATAGATCAATAGAGTATTGAGCTCTACAAATTGAAAAGAGAAATTACTTTTCTATTGCTATGGACAACAAAATCATCAATTTCGCCGACCCTTGGAAATGGGCCGATCTGCCTATTTATACAACTCTCTTCTAACCCTAACCCTATTTACATCATGTTCCAATGAAATACAATATCTGGGGGCTGGTACTACCTGCGCCACCCTACAAAAGACCTGGAGACAGAATAGGTCTGCCATGTCAGAAGAATAAGATAAGAATATACATCGGAAGAATTGGTCTCGAGAAGAGAGCCAGAAAGGAGAAAGAAGGAAGTAGGTCCCTCGAGGACCGAGGCTACATGCCTCATAAATGGGAAATGTGGTGCCCTATCTCCAATGTGCCAGGTGTACCTCTGAGCGGTGCCTCGAGAAGAACACCCTGTCAGAAACTAACTGCCGAGTCGATGCCCCTTTGATGTGGCCAACCATCTTCTGACAACCTTTATTAACTACTTCTGAAAGTGATCGGTCAGCCTCGGGGACCGGGACACGAATCACTTTAAAGAATACAAAATTTTGGATCCGGGACTCCAGGATTCGGGAACTCACGTTCCCCAAAAAAGAATAAAGAATACTCAATGTGAGTTTTCCCTGACCTCCGTAGAAAGCTCAAGGTTGCTTATTATCATTGAAAGCTTGGAGGAGGCAGGAAATGCCGTTTTCATCTACATCCTTCAGGCTGGCCCTTCTATGCTTGGCCGCTTCAACTTGTTCCCACAGGTCTGAAACATTTTCTTTGAATTCATCTGCCATCTTCGCCGCGTCAAGACCACTAAGTATCATGCGGGTTAGTCTTGCCATTTGGGCCCCACCTATCCCCTCCGGGGATTGATACCGGGAATTCATCATCTCATCAAAACTCCCCAGAACTGAATCTTCAGGGGTATATGTATCCGTGCTAAGGGGATTAGCCTCGGAAGCCTTTACTACAAAAGACTTGTATAAATTAGAAGAATATTTTATAGTATTTACCTTCTCTTGCAAGGACTCTACTAGTTGCTTGGTCACCTCCAATGTGAGGTCAAGTCTGGAGTGCTGAGTCCTTACAAAATCAAATGACTCTTCACCCAGAATTCTGGACTCAGAAATCATGTCTTATCCAAAGGTAAGGAGCTCTTTGAGCTCCACCTTCCATGCGTGGTAATTTTCGGCGTCACCCTCCCACTGCTCAATAAGCGCTTCTGCTTGATGAATAACCTACTGGGCCGTGTATAGATCTGGGAGGGTGGACACCAGGAAACGCCAGGTGTTTCCTATCTACAGGGTGACCCACTCGTCCACTGCTTGGGCTTTCTTTTTCATTACCTACAGGGAGTCTGTCACTCTGCGGTAATTCTTCCGATGTGAAGGTCTCCGGAGGAGCGGCATTGATGGGTCTGGCCAGCTCAGTAAGCAACCCCATAAGGTTTGCATTCTTTTCCTTTTTAGCTTTGAGCCTCTAGGCCTCTTTTTCATATCGGGCCTCCACTGCCCTTGCTGCCTCCTTCAGCAAATCTACCTCACCTTGCTTTCCCCTTTTGCCTAGGGATACCTCTGCAACATTGTAGTCTGTGGGATCTGTGGTTGCTTCATTAGCGTCTGGGGGAGGTGTTGCCACAACGACAACTATTTCTTTGCCCGACCTAGTTCGAAGAGTATGAACGGTCTGGGCTTTCTTGGCCTTTGGCGGGGCCTGGGCTTGGGCCATCATTTTTGCTAAGGAGAGAGGAATCACCGGAGCAGACTGAGCCCTTCTTTTCCTGCTCTCTACCAACCACTAAGGGGGGAGGGGTGGCCTTCCTGCCAGAATTTGTTCCCTTGATTCTTCCCTAGTGTTTTGTGGCTTTGACTCCTCGGTGCCATGGACCTCATCCATTCTTCCTGCCTCGACTTCCTCTACATCAATATTTTCTTTATCAACCCCCATCTCCTCAGCCTTGTCCTGTATGTCTATTGCTGGGTCTAGACCTTGGCAGGCTTCTTCAGGGATTTCTTCTTCAAGTTTTTCTTCTTGTTGTTCTTCTTTTGCCAGGGTTTCTTCCTCTGTCGACAGTAGGGGAGGTATCGGGCTGAGATTCAGAGTTTAAGCCGCTGTGATAACCCGCCTGAAGGTTGCTCCCGGGAGTGGCCCTTGGAACGTGGCGGCTGGGGTTACGATTATTCTCAGAGGTCTGGTTGCCCCAGCAGATTCCATTTGTTCGCCTTGCTTTAGTTGGTCCACTCCTGGACCTTGCATCTCCTGAGCCACGGAGATAATCTCCGATTCTGGCTCTTTTTCTTTCACCTGCTGCTCCTGTTCCTGTGCAGGCTCCTGTTCCAAGTCTTCTTGGTCCACAGCCTCTTGTTCTGTATTTGGGACTTCTATCTCCGCTTGTGTATTGTCCCCTTGCAAATTTCTGAACTCATCAGTTGCAAATACATCAAACTCCTCTTTCGGAGGGGGACTGGCTGGGACCTCTACGGGTTCTGCTTCTTTCTCCGGTTCCGGGGAACTGGAAGAAAGGACCTCAACTTGTTGGGGTTGGGACGTACCTAACCCCAGCTCTGCCTTAGGCTTCTTATTAAGTCTCTTCCTTCTGCGGGTAATCAAAGGTGGCCCCGCATCAGCTATTGCTGCCGCTTCCATGGGATCCACCCCCGTTGCCTTCACCATTAGGGTTGCCAGTGACGGGGAGGAAGAGGGACGAATTGGTCCGGCCATGAGCGGGGGAGTGGCCAGCCTCATTATTAACTGCTGCCTCATCTGCTGTGAGGCTGCCACCAATTGCTTAATCTGCTCCTATATAGGGACTTCTTGCATAGGAGGGGTCGTGTCTATCCCTTTTCCCTTATCTGCCCCCTGCGAAGAAGTCCCGGCCCCCGGGGTCAATTTGGGTCCCGGCTGTGGTGTTAACTTTGGCGCCGGTCGGGGAGCTTGACGAATACTCCCAGGGCACACCCTCTTGAAATAGGCGTGACTTCGCTTGACCACCTCCCTAGTGAAGTCTTTGATCATGGGCCCCTCCTGGGCAGCCCAATCCATTGCTGGCAGAGCCATTTTATCGATCCCCTTGGCCTTGTACTGGGGGTCGATGGTGGGGGTGGTGTCTGAGAAATCCTTCGGGAACCTCCAGAGTCTCAACAGTTGCATCATTCTAGCCATCATCCTGACATAGTGCCGGCTTCGCACCTCCACATCATCTTGGAAATCTGCCCATAAGTCCTCCATATGTATATGATGGGGCTCTGAAGCCCGGGGCAGTGCCGTTGCTATTTTCCCATGCGGATCAAAGTTCTTCCGCGCTAGATAGAATTCCTGCAAGTTATAACTTTTTAGCTCACTGTCTGCCTCCTTCACGACAGCCAGACTGTAGGTGTAATTCCCACAGGTGATTGGGAATGAAATGTTGGGTATCTTTTTTAGGGCGAAGAGGGTATGCACCTCCATCAGCTGCCTGCAGTATTCCAAAAGCACGATCTTGTCCCCATAGTGTTTAGGCAACAAGTAGGGTTTCCCAGAGAATCTGACGACCCTAATGTATGTGTGCTGTTTGAATTGAATATAATAATATCCATAATTTTGGACCAGGTTCATCACCTCCGAGGACAGGCGGTATCCGACATCCTGGGTGGGGGTAAGCAGATGGTAGTAAATGAATGAGTCATTTACCCGGCAGAAACTGGGGAAGCTGGCCTCCCATTGAATCTGTGGGAAATGATCCCACGGTGCTTTTTGTTTCGGGCCAATCCTGAGCACACCATCTGTAAGTAGGCCATTGGAGTGGGGCCTCTATTGTTCTAGGGCCGAGAAGACATAAGAAGAAATATAGAACTTCTTCTTCCTGTCTAGCTGAAGGAATTGGGAGTCGACGTGATTGGAGATTATTACGGCCCAGTCGAAGAATTCTCCCTTGGTGGAGATGCCGAGGAGGAAATAGTAAATCCATTTGGCAAACTCCTGGGTGGAGGGTTGCCCAAATACTTGGGCCAATGCTATTATCCCCATCTGGATGCTCTCCTTGAATTCAAAGCGGGGGATTTCTATCTTCATCCTCTTTGGGGCCTTAAGCCAGTGGGTATTCATGTACACCCGGGCAACATCCTCCAGTTGTGTAAACTGGTCCAAGGCATCAATCCTTATAACTACTGTGGCTCTGTCGAATTGTGGGATTCCTAATCCCACCCAGAATGTGTCTGGGTCGAGGGATACCAGAGGAGTGGGGTATCTTGTGGGTTCTCTGCCCACATTTCGACACTGGTGTCGGTTATAAGTTTAACCTTGGACTCAATCTTTGAGCCCGTAATGATGTTGTTCTATACGAACTTCATGGTGAGGGGCAGTTTCTCCAGGGCCCTTTCCATTTTGGATTTTATAGCTGCCCTGGTGGTCGTTGAGGGAAGTTCTAGACTTCCGGGCGGAGAGGATGCGGATGCTTCAGACATGATTGATAGATGAATTCTGGAACCTGCAAGGCAGAGCGATCGTTAGAATATTTTTATCAAAATAAAATAGTTACTCTGGGGTCCGGAGATCTTACCACCATGATGTTTGCTTTTCTTGAAAAGTTAGTTTCATGCAAAGATACCCGAAAAGCAAAACAAATCGTAAACTTGAGATTTTATTAAACATCTGTGTCTGGGGATTTTTTTCAGACTAGGTGAAGACACAGGATGGACCGTGGTAAGAGAACCAAAGCCCGGGGAAACGACCGTTAGTGAGAATATGTAAAAGAGCTGAGTCATTACGCCCATGTGGGTGTCATGTGCGTAGGTATTAAATGGAAGTTATGGTGATGACGACGGAGCCAACTGTCCAAACACGTGAAAAGGGAAAGCCACTTAGCTAGGATTGATTATGCGCATGGGATATAAATGAGGTTCTGACAGACTTCATGGAGGAGAGAGAAAACCGCCTGTTTGAAACCAGCCGAGAGACGAGCTTCAAACAGGTGGTTTCTACCTCAAAGCGAGCTCAGAGGTAGAAAACCAGACACAGAGGTGACTCAACCAGCTCATTTAGCCACCTGGAAGGATATACATGGAGCTGAGGGATATATATAGACTATGTACAGCCATGCACGCATATATACAGGTATTAACATATATACATAGACACAACATGGAGCGACGTCCATGGAAAAAAAATAGACAAGTCAGAACAAACTATCTATAACTATCTACAACTATCTACTTCTGCGCAGAGGGCGGACAACCCTCTGGCAGAGCCGACCCACCAACGGGCGGTAAAACTAGAAGACAATAGACCAGACAAGACAGAGAAACAAAACAAAACCAGACAAACAAAAACCAAATGAAACTGAAGAAAACCAGAGAGCGGAAAATGGAAACACCAACCTGAGAACGCAGAAGGCAGAGGAAAGAGAAAGACTACTGTGGGAGCTCTGTAATAGCTCGAGTTGTCAAACGGCCAGAGTCACTACCACGAAGCACTTGCACTTGCCTGAGAAGGACTAAAAATGTTAAGCGCTGATTACTATAAACTCTCTGCAAATGCTCTGTTAATTGCTTTGAAATTGCTCTCTAATTTCTCTCTAAGTTCTTGAAGGTTTTAATCATGGTAAATGTGAAAGTGACAGATAAGTTCTATTTATACCCGCGGTAAAAGACAATCTTCCCCCTTCTTCAGCAATATCCGGACAAGCAAACCTCCAGACTCCAGGCCCGGGGATTCCTCATGATAATATCCTTAAGAACATCATGACTAATAATCCCAGAGTTCGAAATCCAGTTTCCAACAAAAGGCAACCTCTAGGACCGGAGTCCCGGAGACGGAAAGCAAACAAACAAGACACAACGCCGGGGAAGAAAACCTCGAAGAAAAGAAAACAAAAAGGGATAGAAAGACAAGGTAAGGCCGCAAGCGAAAACAAAAGGGGGACCCAACATTTTGCACACAAAATGTAGGGATGGGGATGCAGGGCATAATAAATAGCGACTATCTGGGATAAATGCCTAAGCACATTTGAGAACTATAGAATCTCTGGTTAGCAAAACTGGAACAGGCCACCCAGCGGAGCGTCTGACAGGCGAAGAGCAACATGTTTGAGAGAATCCAACCACGCAGGAGTCAGTCTGTAGTCCTTCATCAGTGGTGTTGTGTGTGCTTGCCGATGACCTCTGGGAGGAATAGAGAAGAGGCACTAATCACATCAAACCAGTCGTTCATTCGCTCATTTCCCTTGAAGACCGGAGTTCTATCCCACCTTTCCTCTTTGGTTATTTTGTTTATTTCAGGGTGGGGAAGGCGGTACTCCTTTCACCATTAAGCTTAAGCTTAGCTAAATTTAATGGTGGTACTTCTTTCACCTGTCCACCTATATTTAGGTTGTTTGAAGAGGGGATAAAACTCTGGACCCGGAAAGAATCTCTTAAAATTTCAGACCTAGGTCAATTAATCAGTACAACCAATCTATCCTTGGTGTGTCCGATTACTTGTTCCTTATATTATTATTTTTTTCACTGATTGCCAGATTCTCAGAGAGAACACCCAACAAAGATTCCTCAAAATGTGCCATATCCTGTAAAATGAACCCCGGAGACTGGGCCGGCTCCACCGTGCTAAAGACAGATTCTAAAGTTGGCCATGCCGTAGACATTGTACCAGAAACCAAAGTTATGCGAAACATTCCAATTCCTACAAGGCAGAATGAAACGCCGGGACCGAAAGAAAACCAAAAATGAAAACAAAAAATAGCAAAAGGGAACTATCCCGGAGGACAGTCGGCAAGGCTATTTACAAGGCAGGGTACCTCGCACGAGGCACCCAGAGGGGATATTTACAAGCGAAAAGCTTTACATATAATACAACTTAGGACGAACTTACCCTACTCAAAATAGTGTTTAAGAAACTATCCATTAACGGGCAATGCGACAGGTTCCCTAGTCAGGGTGTTGAGGCGGTAAGTATTTGCCCCGCAGACTTCTAAGATTAGGTATGGTCCGAGCCAGAGCCGTTGGAACTTGGTATGTTTTCCTTTCTTCTCCCGGGCCTTGTCCCACAATAGGACCAGATCCAAGATCTCAAAAGCCTTATATTGGGCTCTCCTGTCAAACCATATTTTTACCACTGCTTGATGACACGCGAAATGTTCAAGGGCTACGTCTCATTTTTCTTTAATTTGCATCAGATTTAAGAGCCGAACCTCCACAATGTTGTCCCTGTTGCTAAATTCCTGCATGAACTATAAAACTAGGATTTATAGATTGACTGGGAATACAGGGTTCTGGCCATAAACCAGATGGAACGGTGATGTTCCCAGGGCGGCCTTGACGCGAATGCGATCCGCCCAGAGGGCGAATTTCAACTTTTGGTGCCAATCTCGGGGATTTTGTTCTAACAGGTGTTTGATTGCTTCAAGTAGATTTTTGTTTGTTGATTCAGCAATGCCATTTCCCTGGGGATAATAGGTTCTAGAGAACTTCAAAGTGATCCTCCGATTGTAGGTCCATTCGAGTAACTGCGCTGAAGAAAACGCCAGACCATTGTCACATACCAGAGCAAAGGGCATTCCAAATCTTGTGATGATGTTTTCTTCCAAGAACTTGATAACTACATCCGCCGTGTTATTTTTGCAAGGTATAGCTTTAGTCCACCGAGTACAGTAATCAGTAGCAGTAAGGATGTATCAGTGGTTGGCAAATGAGTTGGGGTTGATTTCCCAGATAAAATTAAATGCCCACTAGGCGAAGGGTCTAGCCTCGTAGACTGGTTGCAAAGGCATAGCTGGGTCACACTCATGATGTGCTGTGGTTTGGAAAGTATGGCATTTCCTTACATGAGTGTAAACGTCCTTGAATATACAGGGCCAATAATATCCGGCCCGAAGGATCTGATGGGCAGTGGCATCAACTGAGCCATGCCCGGTTCCAAACTGTTCATGGAATTCATCGATTACTCTTACAGCCTGGTCTCTGTCGATGCACCGGAGGTATACTCCCTCGTAGTTTCTGCGGTAAAGCGCGGAATTTTTGATCATGAAGTGGGCGCTTTTCATTCGCAGGGCGCGGCGTTTGTGGGGAGGTAACCCCTCTGAGCATTTGTTGTTTAGTAACAGGTATACCAGATCGGTATACCACAGATCTTGGGTGATGGACTCCACCGTGTAAGTTTGACATTCTACATGGGGAGTCTCTTCTGCCATTGCTTGACTTAGTCCCTGGCCCCGGACTATTTTCATAGGCTGCATTTCTAAGTCATATTCCTGGAGGATGGCCATCCATTTCCCCCGTCTCTCGCCCAATTCGCTCTGCATCAACAGAGACTTGACAGCCTGGTCCGGGATGATAGCATGTACTTTGCTCCAGAGAATATAATGCCAAAATTTCTTCACGGCGTGAACCAGAGCAAAGGCCTATTTTTCTAGTGGTGAATACCAGACTTTGGCATTCTTGAAGGGGGAACTCATGAAAGCTATTGGTCGTTCCTCCCCTTCAACCTTTTGGGTCAACACTGCCGCAGTAGAATGCGGCAAAGCAAACGAATAAATGTAAAACGGAAGGGAGTAGTCTTGACTAGCCAGGACAGGTGCTTCCGTAATTGTCCGTTTGATTTGGGCGAACACCTATTTTGCTTCAGTGCTCCACTCAATCTTAGTATCCTTTTTCATCATATCGTTGAGTGGCTTAACTATTTCTGCGAATCCTGTGATGAATCATCGTACGAAGTTGATCTTTCCAAAAAAGGATTGCATCTCTTTCTTGCTGCCAAGAATTTGTAGATTTAGCAATGCTTTGACTCTATCAGGGTCTATGGATATACCCTTCTCAGAGACAATATTCCCGAGCAACTTCCCCTCGGTGACCCCGAATATGCACTTCTTGGGGTTGAGGGATATTCCATACCGGCAACATCTCTCGCAGATCTGAGCGAGGTGAGCGGAATGATCACACCTATCCCAGGAAAAGATGGTCAAATCATCCATATAGATGATTATGCACCAATTTACGAGGCCCTCAAACGTAATGTCCATGGCCTTTTGAAATGTAGCCCCTGCGTTGATCAGATCAAAGGGCATTCTTCTGTACGCAAACGTTCCCCACTCATTGGTAAACGTTGTTTTCTCTCTATCTTTGTACTTGACCATGACCTGGTTGTATCCCAAATATCCATCTAAGAAGGACATCATCTGGGACCCATTTACCATCTGCAACACCTCGTCCAATGAGGGGAGATGGTGATTATCTTTTTTAGATGCCTTGTTCAAATTTCAAAAATCCACTCAAAGGCGAATCTCACCATTTTTCTTCCTGACAGGGACCAGGTTGGAAACCCACATAGTGTGCCGGATTGGAAATATTATCTGGGCTGACAACAGTTTTTCTACATCTTGAAAAATTAGAGGCTCTATTAGAGGGTTGACTGGTCTTTGCTTTTGCCGAAAGGGCTTAGCATCAGGCTTTAGGGGTATGGTATGGGTCACGATGGACGTATCATACATTTTCAAGTCTTCATAACCCCAAGTGATTACATCAATGTATTCTCGGAGGACCGCGATAATCTTTTCCTTTTCCTTAAGGGAGCAGGAGGTACCAATGTGAATGATCTTTTCTTCACCGGGCTCGCCGATGTTAACCTTTTCAAACTTTCCTCCCTTAGGGGAGGATGACACCTTCTCATGGGCCCGAGGGTCCGAGTCAAAGATTCATTCTAATGCAACCATCCCCTTTGGGATGGTGTTAGTGGGCAGGTCCATGATCCCATCGTCTTCATCACCCTACCCAGTATCGTCATGATCTCGTTCCTCCACTATATGATCTTCAAAAACACCAACATTCACCATGAAGGCCAGGATATGTTGATCATCCTCAAAAACCTGAAAGTGGGTGACATTATCTAGAATGGATGGGGTGGGGACCATCTCAACTGAAAATCTCCGGAGTCACGAGCCGGCCATTGGCTCGAGTGTGCTGGCAGAAACGGCGAGGGCATCCGGGACATAGTTCTGTCGTCAGGGAATGAAGTCAATGCCAAAGGCATCGAAATCCTCGATAAGGCCCCAAGCCCGGTTGCGGTAAGTGGCCAGCCTTTTTTCATGACATGTATATTGACTCCGGACTTGTTTAACATTCAACTCTAAATCACCCAGAGCCCGGAGGTGGGTGATACCTTTCCTTAATGCGAATAAGAGTCCAAGGACCAAAGCCTCGTAATCTGTGACATTGTTTGTATAGTTAAACTGCAGCTTGTAGGATGCGAGGAAGGACTTCCCTCATGGGTTGATTAACTCTACCCCAGCCCCACAACCTTGTTTGGATCGGGACCCATCAAACTTAAGGGTCCATAAGTCATTGTTTGTAATCTGGGGCTGGAGCAGGGTAGTCCTTTTTGAATTATTGCTGGGGGACCTGGGGACCCCTTCCCGAACTACCGGTGTGAAAGTAGAATTTTCCTCCAGAGTTGTTTGGGTTTGGGATTCCCGGGGAGATGGCACCAAAGGAGCGCATCCCGTAGGGACACTGGGTCCCGAGGAATCAATTGCATGTTTCTTGTTCTGGAGGGTATCAAGGTGCCGGTTGGCGATCGAAAGACATGGCCCACACTCAAGCTCTGAATGTTTTTGGTAGTGCACTCGGCACCAAGTGCTGGACAGGAGTGTGGAAAGGGTTGCTGTGGCGCCTTGGGAGACAATTTCCGCTCTCATCTTTTCATCCAAGTCTTGGGCTCTCTGAAGCACGACAGGATCTTCTCCGGGGACGAAATCAAATGTTAAAATTTCAAAAGGTTTGTACACCCCCAGGGAAGTCTCAGAGAAAAAGACTTCATTGACCCTCCCCACCTTGGTAAGGGCCTGTTTCATCTGGGGTTCGCTCTCGACCCAGATCTTATTTGATTCTCCCTCCCATGGAAGCCACAGGTGGGTGAAGTCGGTCAAAAAGTACCCATTCAAGGACTTAGACCAATTTTGACTTAGTAACATCCCATAAGTCTCTGGGATGTCCACCACTTGGATGTCAATGATACTGGCTATCCTGGGGTCCTGGATAAGATGTATCCAGACATTCTTCAATTCCTCCACCATTTTTATAGCAGTCTTATCCAACTAGATTACTACACCATTAGATGGGGTGGGGTGGAATCCGAGCTTTTGACAAATGGACAAGGGCATGATGTTACCTGAAGCTCCGGAATCTACTAGGCAATTGTGTATGTTTTTACCGTGGATATTCAGGCCTAGCAGGAAGGGAGGATCCTCATTGTTTCTGCGGAAGACATCCGCATTAGCATCTTTGAATGAGACAACCTTGGGTGGGTGGCTAATGGCTTCCAGGTTCCCTAAGAGCTTTAGAAGGGACTTCTTCTACTCAGGACAGTTCAACAAAACCTCCATCAGGGTCATGGAGGTAGTGGTTTGTTCTAACACTTTCATAATGTCAAATCTTCCTCTCGGGAACTGGTGATTTTCTTCCGTGAGATCTTTTTCTTGGTTAGAGCTAGGACCTTTTGGAGCGGATCGGTCGATTGCATTATTCCAGGGAGGAGGACTATCTATGATAGGGGGCACAGGCGTGTAAACTGGTCCTTTACCAACCTGACTCCGAGTATTGTATGGAGTCCACGGGTTAGTAAAGGCGTTGGCCTCGATGGGCGGAATGGATTCATCAAAGAATCCCTGCAATTCAGATTCTTCTTCATCTTCTTCGGAAGTCCCGAAGAAGATGGTTTCACAGGTGAAGGCACTGTGGGTTGTTTCTTGGACAAGAGGCTCTGGAGGGGTAGTATCATGCGACTGATGCCTGTCCAGCTGGGAGATCATGATGACCTTCTCCAAAGTGGCACAATTTACCTCATTGTGTGAACCAATATCGTGCAATCTACACCAGTTAGTCATGGACTGGAAATCTGCGACTGGCATAAAATGTGATGGTCTAGCACCATTTTGGTTAGCATTTTGGTTCGGAGGTGGGCCTCCAGTGTTCGCGTTGTTATTCCATTGTTGTTGATTGGGCCTAGACCCATTGTTAAAGTTTCTTCCTCCGACATTATTATTTCATTGGCCGGAGAAAATATTTTCCCTCTGGGAGTTTAAATTCTGAGGTACGTAGGACCCTGCCTTCAGTTGGCCCATGTCCATAGTCAAGGTGGACAACATTCGCTAGAGGGATTCGACCTCAGCGGTCAACTGAGTGTTAGTGTCACAATGTGACGGCTATAGTTGTTGTTGGCTTCTCGAAAAGGTAGCAGGATTAGCCAGAGTTGAGGGCGGCAATCCTCCAGCTGTGGACGACTGAAAGAAGGGCACTCTGGATGTTTGTGCTTGAGATTGTTGTGCCTGCTGCGGTTGATTCCAAGAGAAGACTTCCAGACCCGGTGTCATCTGGGTCTGGGTCGGGTAAACGTACTGTGCTTGCTGGTCTATCAAGGGTGGTGGGGGATTCATTGCCATCGAGGGGGCACCTATTGCCAGATTAGGGTTGTATCCCCCGGCATATGCAGTTCCGCCGGGGATCATGTTGAAAGGCGTGTTCTGCCCAATCTCGCCCGGGGATTTGTTGAGACCACGGGACATCTCTAGGGCTAGGTTGTAGACTTTTTCCAAGGTGTCCCGGTCGCCCGCGGTGGTTGTTCTCCAAAGGAGAGTGGCAACGAAAGGGTCCATCGCATTAAGATAGGTCTGTATGGTTACCTCCGGGGATGGAATGAAAGGGCCCGTGCACCACTTCAGGGCGTGCTGGAACCTATGGTTGAATGCTGCAAGAGGTTTATTGGGTTCCTTTCTGATGGAGATGAACAGGCTGTGGGACCAGGATAGGTCCACATGCACGCGAAAGGTAGCTAGGAAGGCGTCCTCCATATCCTACCAAGTGTTTATGGAGTTGGCAGGCAAGTTAAGGTACCAGTTTAACTCACTTTGTCCTAGGGACAAGGGGAACATACGGGTCACAACATCTTCATGTTGGATCCGGTGTTGGTTCATAGCATCTTTTTATGCCTCTAAGTGTTCTTCTGCGGTCCGTGAGCCTAGGTGCTCGTATCGCGGGCAGATCTTCTCCGGGTGAGAGGGTAAATCATTGGTTGCATCCGGAAAAGTGCCCATTGGGGACCCAGTGTTTCCGAAGTATGCAGCCATTGGGGGAACTATATGTTGGGTAGTTTGGGTACTGGTTCCCGGGATTGTCTAAGAAGTTTGGGTATTCGGAGGTATAGTAGATCCCCAGACAATAGTGGCTGGTATGATTTTTGAGGTTCATTTCTTTCGAGCAGGGGGCTCGAGTTTGACAAACTTCCTGGGATTCGGGGTAGACCTAAGGACTCTTTCAAATTTCGCTAGGGAGAAAGATCCAATCCCACTGAAGGCTTGCCTCCTAAAATTATGACTAGGGGAACCCTCAGGAGGTGTAAAATTAGAATCTTGGGAGGGGGACGAGTTCATGCCCTCCTTCTAGCGCCAGTTTCTGTTGACGGGGTTTTGCTGACCGGGTCCGCCAACAGTCATAAGTTGTCACCGGGTTTTGGGGATACCCGCCAACTCTGCCTGCAAAGGTTGTCTGAGAGAATTATATTCTCTGGGCCTTCAAGCACCTGGGTGTTGGGTCATGACGGTGCGGGGCTCGGTTGGGAGAAGTGACTATTTTTGAGGGGGATAGTTGGTTTCTTCAACTCATTCTCTCAAGAGATTCAATAGAGTGAGGTTCTCCCTAGCGTTTTATACTTAGCAAATAAAGTGAAAAAGATCCTACAGGGTTAGAAATGTTTCATCTAACTATAGTCATGCTGAAATGTCCGGAACATCGATAATACTCTGATAGACTACACTAAATACCGAAGAAATACATAACCATCAGCTAGCATTTTATCAGTAGTAGGAGTAAAGAGTTTGTTAATCTACTTTAACATACTAGAGTAGAAGACATCAAGAACACTAAAACATGAAATACCATTAACTCAGAAGCAGGAATGCCAACAACGTCATTGCCAAGAATTCTTCCTTCTTTATTTATGTTCCTTCTAGCAAGCACTGGTGCATGATACAATGGCGGCTCCAGGGGAGCATCTAACTATTGAGAATAGATCAATGGAGCATTGAGCTCTGCAAATTGAAAAGAGAAATTACTTTGCTATTGCTATGGATAACAAAATCATCAATTTCGCTGACCCTTGGAAATAGGCCGATCTACCTATTTATACAACTCTCTTCTAACCCTAACCCTATTTACATCATGCTCCAATAAAATACAATATCTGGGGGCCGGTACTACCTACGCCACCCTACAAAAGACCTGGAGACGGAATAGGTCTGCCATGTCAGAAGAATAAGATAAGAATATACATCGGAAGAATCGATCTCGAGAAGAGAGCTAGAAAGGAGAAATAAGGAAGTAGGTCCCTCGAGGACCGAGGCTACATGCCTCATAAATGGGAAATGTGGCACCCTGTCTCCAATGTGCCAGGTGTACCTCTGAGCGGTGCCTTGAGAAGACCACCCTGTCAGAAACCAACTGCCGAGTTGACGCCCCTTCGATGTGGCCAACCATCTTCTGACAGCCTTTATTAACTACTTCTGAAAGTTATCAGTTGGCCTCGGGTACCGGGACACGAATCACTTTAAAGAATACAAAATTTTGGATCCGGGACTCCGGGATCTGGGAACTCACGTTCCCCAAAAAAGAATAAAGAATACTCAATGTGAGTTTTCCCCGGCCTTTGGAGAAAGCTCAAGGTTTCTTATTGTCATTGAAAGCTTGGAGGAGGCAGGAAATGCTGTCTTCATCTACATCCTTCAGGCTGGCCCTTCTGTGCTTGGCCGCTTCAACTTGTTCCCCTAGGTCTGGAACATTTTCTTTGAATTCATCTGCCATCTTCACCGTGTCATGACCACTAAGTATCATGCGGGTTAATCTTTCCATTTGGGCCCCATCTATCCCCTCCAGAGATTGATACCAGGAATTCATCATCTCATCAAAACTCCCCAGAACTAAATCTTCAGGGGTATATGTATCTGTGCAAAGGGGATCAGCCCCAGAAGCCTTTACTACAAAAGACTTTTATAAATTAGAAGAATATTTTATAGTATTTACCTTCTCTTGCAAGGACTCTACCAGTTTCTTGGTCACCTCCAATGTGAGGTCAAGTTTGGAGTGCTGAGTCCTTACAAAATCAAATGACTCTTCACCCAGAATTCTGGACTCAGAAATCATGTCTTCTCCCAAGGTAAGGAGCTCTTCGAGATAAACCTTCCATGTGTGGTAATTTTTGGCGTCACCCTCCCACTGCTCAATAAGCGCTTCCACTTGATGAATAACCTGCCAGGCCGTATATAGATTTGGGAGGGTGGACACCAGGAAATGCCAGGTGTTTCTTATTTGCAGGGTGACCCACTCGTATACTGCTTGGGCTTTCTTTTTCATTACCTACAGGGAGTCTGTCACTCTGCGGTAATTCTTCCGATGTGGAGGTCTCCGGAGGAGCGGCATTGATGGGTCTGGCCAGCTCAGTAAGCAACCCCATAAGGTTTGCATTATTTTCCTTTTCAGCTTTGAGCCTCTGGACCTCTTTTTCATATTGGGCCTCCACTGCCCTTGCTGCCTCCTTCAGCAAATCTACCTCACCTTGCTTTCCCCTTTTGCCTAGGGATACCTCTGCAACATTGTAGTCTGCGGGATCTGCGGTTTCTTCATCGGTGTCTGGGGGAGGTGTTGCCACAACAACAATTGTTTCTCCGCCCAGCCCAGTTCAAAGAGTATGAATGGTCTGGGCTTTCTTGGCCTTTGGCGGGGCCTGGGCTTGGGCCATCATTTCTTCTAAGGAGAGAGGAATCACCAGAGCAGACTGAGCCCTTCTTTTCCTGCTCTCTACCAACCACTGAGGGGGGAGGGGTGGCCTTCCTGCCAAAATTTGTTCCCTTGATTCTTCCCCGATGTTTTGTGGCTATGAATCCTCGGTGGCATGGAACTCATCCGTCCTTCCTACCTCGACTTCCTCTGCAGTAATATTTTCTTTATCAACCCCCATCTCCTCAGCCTTGTCTTGTATGCCTATCGCTGGGTCTGGAACTCGGCAGGATTCTTCGGGGATTTCTTCTTCAAGTTATTCTTCTTGTTGTTCTTCTTCTGCCAGGGTTTCTTCCTCTGTCGGCAGTAGGGGAGGTATCAGGCTGAGATTCAGAGTTTGGGCCGCTGTGATAACCTGCCCGAAGGTTGCTCCCGAGAGTGGCCCTTGGAATGTGGTGGGTGGGGTTACGGTTATTCCCGGAGGTCCGGTTGCCCTAGCGGATGCCATTTGTTCGCCTTGCTTTAGTTGGTCCACTCTCGGACCTTGCATCTCCTGAGCCCCAGAGATAATCTCTGGTTCTGGCTCTTTTTCTTCCGCCTGCTGCTCCTGTTCCTGTGCAGGCTCCTATTCCAAGTCTTCTTGGCCCGCAGCCTCTTGTTCTGTATCCGGGACTTCTGTCTCCCCTTGTGTATTGTCCTCTTGCAAATTTTCAAACTCATGGGTTGCAAATACATCAAACTCCTCTTTTGGAGGGGGACTGGCTGGGACCTCTACGGGTTTTGCTTCTTTCTCCGGTTCTGGGGAACTGGAAGAAAGGACCTCAACTTGTTGGGGTTGGGACGTACCTAACCCCAGCTCTGCCTTAGGCTTCTTATTAAGCCTCTTCCTTCTGTGGGTAATCAAAGGTGGCCCTGCATCAGCTATTACTGCCGCTTCCATGGGATCCACCCCCATTGCCTTCACCATTAGGGCTGCCAGCGACAGGGAGGAAGAGGGACAAATTGGTCCGGCCATGAGCGGGGGAGTGGCCAGCCTCGTTATTAACTGCTGCCTGATTTGCTGTGAGGCTGCCACTAATTGCTTGATCTTCTCCTGTATAGGGACTTCTTGCACAGGAGGGGTCGTGTCTATCCCTTTTCCCTTATCTGCCCCCTGCGAAGAAGTCCCGACCCCCGGGGTCAATTTGGGTCCTGGCTGTGGTGTTAACTTTGGCGCCGGTCGGGGAGCTTGACGAATACTCCCGGGGCACACCCTCTTGAAATAGGCGTGACTTCGCTTGACCACCTCCCTAGTGAAGTATTCGATCATGGGCCCCTCCTGGGCAGCCCAATCCATTGTTGGCAGAGCCATTTTATTGATCCCCTTGGCCTTGTACTGGGGGTCGAATGTGGGGGCGGTGTCCGAGAAATCCTCCGGGAACCTCCGGAGTCTCAACAGTTGCATCATTTCGGCTGTCATCCTGACATAGTGCTGGCTTTGCACCTCCACATCATCTTGGAAATCTACCTAGAAGTCCTCCATATGTATATGATGGGGCTCTGAAGCCTGAGGCAGTGCCGTTGCTATTTTCCCATGCGGATCAAAGTTCTTCCGCGCCAGATAGAATTCCTGCAAGTTATAACTTTTTAGCTCACTGTCTGCCTCCTTCGCGGTGGCCAGACTGCAGGTGTAATTCCCACAGGTGATTGGGAATGGAATGTTGGCTATCTTTTTGAGGGCGAAGAGGGTATGCACCTCCATCAGCTGCCTGCAGTATTCCAAAAGCACGATCTTGTCCCCATAGTGTTTGGGCAACAAGTAGGGTTTTCCGGAGAAGCCAGTGACCCTAATGTATGTGTGTTGTTGGAATTGAATATAATAATGTCCATAATTTTGGACCAGGTTCATCGCCTTCGAGGACAGGCGATATTCGGCATCTCGGGTGGGGGTAAGCAGATGGTAGTAAACAAATGAGTCGTTTATTCGACAGAAACTAGGAAAGCTGGCCTCCCATTGAATCTATGGGAAATGATCCCATGGTGCTTTTTGTTCCAAGCCAATCCCGAGCACGCCATCTGTAAGTAGGCCGTTCGAGTGGGGCCTCTATTGTGCTAGGGCCCAGAAGACATAAGAAGACATATAAAACTTCTTCTTCCTGTCCAGCTGAAGGAACTGGGAGTCGACATGATTGGAGATTATTGTGGCCCAGTCGAATAATTCTCCCTTGGTGGAGATGCCGAGGAGGAAATAGTACATCCGTTTGGAAAACTCCTGGGTGGAGGGTTGCCCAAATACCTAGGCTAATGCTATTATCCCCATCTGTATGCTCTCCTTGAATTCAAAGTGGGGGATTTCTATCTTCATCCTCTTTGGGGCCTTAAGCCAGTGGGTATTCATGTACACCCAGGCAGCATCCTCCAGTTGTGTAAACTGGTCCAAGGCGTCAGTCCTTGTAACTACTGTGGCTCTGTTGAATTGTGGGATTCCTGATCCCGCCCGGAATGTGTCTGGGTTGAGTGATGCCAGAGGAGTGGGGTATCCTATGGGTTCCGTGGCTGCAAATATAATAGCCCAAACGGAGGAGTTGTAGTTGGCCGCCAGTGTCAGGATAAGCTCCAGAGACTACACGGAGCACAGGAAGCAAGCTGCCCAGAGGATTCCGGAACCTCTGACGTTGATTGCTAATTGATCTCCAGCTTGTCGCTGGATGTGCATCACTTTTACTAAGGCCTGCATCTCTGCCCACGTTCCAACACTGGTGTCGGTTATAAGTTTAACCTTGGACTCAATCTTTGAGCCTGTAATGATGTTGTTCTGTACAAACTTCATGGTGAGGGGCAGTTTCTCTAGGGCCCTTTCCATTTTGGATTTGACAGCTGCCCTGGTGGTCGTTGAGGGAAGTTCTGGACTTCCGGGTGGAGAGGATGTAGATGCTTTAGACATGATTGATAGATGAATTCCAGTTTCTACAAGGCAGAGCGACCGTCAGAATATTTTTATCAAAATAAAATAGTTACTCCGGGGTCCGGAGATCTTACCACCGTGATGTTTGCTTTTTGCTGAAAAGTTAGTTTCATGCAAAGATACCTGAAAAGAAAAACACATCGTAAACTTGAGATTTTATTAAACATCCGAGTCTGGGGATTTATTCACACTAGGTGAAGACACAAGATGAACCATGGTAAGAGACCCAAAGCCTGGGGAAATGACCGTTAGCAAGAATATATAAAAGAGCTGAGTCATTACGCCCACGTGGGCGCCATGTGCATAGGTATTAAATGGAAGTTATGGCGATGACGGCGGAGCCAACTGTCCAAACACGTGAAAAGGGAAAGCCACTTGGCTAGGATTGATTGTGCGCATGGGATATAAATGAGGTTCTGACAGACTTCATGGAGGAGAGAGAAAACCGCCTATTTGAAACCAGCTGAGAGCCGAGCTTCAAACAGGTGGTTTTCCTGCCTCAAAGTGAGCTCGGAGGCAGAAAACCAGACACAAAGGTGACTCAACCAGCTTGTTTAGCCACTTGGAAGGATATACATGGAGCTGAGGGATATATACAGACTATGTACAGCCATGCACGCATATATACAGGTATAAACATATATACATAGACACAACACGGAGCGATGTCCGCAGGAAAAAAATAGACAAGGCAGAACAAACTATCTACAACTATCTATAGCTATCTACTTCTGCGCAGAGGGCAGACAACCCTCTGGCAGAGCCGACCCACCAACGAGCGGCGAAACCAGAAGACAACAGACCAGATAAGACAGAGAAACAAAACAAAACCAGACAAACAAAAACCAAATGAAACCGAAGAAAACTAGAGAGCAGAAAATGGAAACACCAACCTGAGAATGCAGAAGGCGGAGGAAAGAGAAAGACTACTGTGGGAGCTCTGCAATAGCTCGAGTTTTCAAATGGCCAGAGTCACTACCATGAAGAACTTGCACTTGCCTGAGAACGACTGAAAATGTTAAGCGCTGATTACTATAAACTCTCTGCAAATGCTTTGTTAATCTCTTTGAAATCGCTCTCTAATTTCGCTCTAAGTGCTTGAAGGTTTTAATCGTGGTAAATGTGAAAGTGACAGATAAGTTCTATTTATACCCGCGGTAAAAGACAATCTTCCCCCTTCTTCAGCAATCTCCGGACAAGCAAACCTCCGGACTCCGGGCCTGGGGATTCCTCGTGATAATATCCTTAAGAACATCATGACGAATAATCCTGGAGTCCAGAATCCAGTTTCCAACAAAAGGAAACCTCCGGGAATGGAGTCCCGGAGGCGGAAAGCAAACAAATAGGACACAACGCCGGAGAAGAAAACCCCGGAGAAAAGAAAACAAAAAGGGACAGAAAGACAAGGCAAGGCCGCAAGCAAAAATAAAAGGGGGACCCAACATTTTGCACACAAAATGTAGGGACGGGGATGCAGGGCATAACAAATTCCATAACACATGAGTGCTGAAAAAATTCTACCGTATGAAGTATTATAACTTTTGAAAAATAAATGGGAGAGTTGTATGTAATGCCCAAAATTCATAACACTAGATTGGACATTAAACAAACTATTTATAGTACTCTAAACATATCTAATTTTCAATATTTTTTTTCTTTCTAAACAATGACATACTACATTAATACATAGTGTTAACCTATTTGTTATATCATTTAATTGGAATCTAAAATGATAATAAATCTACTAGAACAATAACACTTATTACGATTTTCAAATAACCAACATGACTTGCAACTGCATACCTGAATTTCTCTTTCTTGCATGTGTATCATATTCTCCTTGCCTCTCTATTTCCTGCACCTATATATATGATGAAACAACTATATATATGATATAAAATTCATATTTTATTACATACAAGATCATAAGATAAGCTACATCAATAACTTAGCTAAATTAATCATAAGGTATTGAAAACTAGTTTCGTAAAGAGATGCAAAATATGTTAAATATCGGTAAGGGGTGGCAAGATTAAGGAAGAACTCAAAAGTACAAGACCTAAGGGCCAGACCTAATGCCTTGGGGGATCATCATAGATGGCCTTGCCTACGTAAGTCACAGAGACATAGTAGTTCAGGTTTAACTTTAAAACCAGTCTTTTAAAGGATGGTAGAAGTGGTATCAATCCTCTTTATTGGTCAATCAAGATCAATTGGGTCCACTACAACCTCATAAGATTGAGCTTGTGTTAAGGCTATGATAAGGAACGCACACATGTATGTGGTAGGATAGAGCATCTATGATCCCTTGGAAATTCTTATCTAGTAGTAATGGTAGGATGTCAGATTTATGTTGTGAAGCTTCTTTATCCAAAGGGTATCAATGGCATTTCTCTCTTCACTAAAATTGAGGGTGTAGAAGATGCTTTGCATCGTTTGGGTATACCAATCAATTTCTATAACCAATGGATGAAAAGCAACCTTCTTCACCCCTTATTTTATTGAAGATAAAGGACATTGATTCCCTTTTGATAAAGAGTCTTCAAGAAAGATAGATGGTATATACCTTACTATTTCTACTTGACAAGAATTCCCAAGGGAGAAAGAGATCACAAACTCAACAACTAGTAGTGTGGCAAGATTAAGGAAGAAATCAAAAGTACAAGACCTAAGGACCAAACCTAATGCCTTGGGGGCTCATCATAGATGACCTTGCCTATGTAACTCGCAGAGACATCATAGTTCGGGTTTAAGTTTAAAACCAGTCTTTTAAAGGATGGTAGAATTGGTTACGCAACCCCTTTCTATGGTAGAGTCCCAAGATAGTGTCTCCATTAGCTGTCACCCAATTAGGTGAACAAGGATGAGAACTTAATTAGATTCTACCTACAAATAAGTTATATGTAGACCTCCTCATAAGGTTACCTACCTAACGATTCATAACTACGATGGAGAACCAATTCCTGTAAGATATTAAGGTAATATCCATGATCCCAAACCTACAAGATTTATAATTGTATGAGAGGAGATACATATTACCTAATTCTATGACCATGTATATAATTTAATCATATCATGCCTTCCTAACATATACATTGAACTACTAATATCAATGTTTATTAAACCCCAACTTGACAAGTTGTAAATGTGCAATTATACTAACCTCACTACTCAAATTGACTAACAATTGAACTACCAAAATATACCTTTAAAAAAAGAGTAACTATAATAATTTTATTATTACAACATCGAGACATAAACATCAGTCATTATCAAATAAGTTGCATATTAAATGAGAATCACTTCTTTTTTGACTTTTTCTTTTTATCTATATCCCTATTATAATCTCGCAGAGGCATATCCATCTTTTCATCATCATTTATTCTCGCACCCATCTTGACATCGTCATTTCTTTTCGCCTGTGTACGTGATCTTATTGTCCTTTGAAAATGTGGGCCCTCTGAAATAACAAATAAAAGGGTTAATTTAAAAACATATTATCATAATTGGGGTTGATTTAAAAACATATTTTCATGATTGTTACAAGCATTTCAGTACTTTAAAAAATGTAAACGTGACACTCTTTACCTAACCACATCTTCTTGCTTGGCGGCTTGAACCTCAACACGCTCATCGGGAACCTCTACATTCTCTGCAACTGCAATACAAAATGTTTTATTAATCCCAACACATTATAATTAAATTATTATTACTACGCCAAATTCAATTTAAAATGTTTACTTGTATTAATAAATCAATAATCAAAATTCAAATAGAAAATGTATACCTTGAGTACTACAATGCACATCTGAATCGACACCTCTGTCATGCTCGGATGGTGTTTCAGGATCGACAAACTGTATTCAAATGTAAATAATTAGTGCATTCATCGACAATATATAAATATATAAATACAAGACAAATACTGAGAAATGTTAATCATTCAATTTAATACATATAAATATAATCACTTTAAAGTTTTAAACAAATATATTCTCTTTATGTTGGAACTTAGCATCCAATACAATAATTGGTAAAGTATTCAACTTGAAATAAAAATCAATTGGCTTATTTACTTCTTTGACAGATCCACTAGAAGAAACTTGCACACTCTTTGATGGGAATCATTCAGCCACAAGTGTATAGCCTTCTTTGTAGCCTATTTTCTTGTCCTCTTCTGAAATCTTTTGTTTGAACTCGAAGCCCTACATTTTTATTGTAGTGAATTTCATCAAAACTAAATTGATTACAATTTATAAATATTTGCATATGGTTTTTCATTTACTATTACTTATAATTCGTGCAACAAGTTTTAAATATCCACCTGAGCTGAGCTTGTGTTGCCTGTGCTTTTTTGTCTTGCTTCTGTTGCCTTTGATGTATCAGGCAACCAGTGTGATGTTTGAAATATGTTAGATCACATAAGTACCAAGAGTAAATAGTACATAATTTCATTATTAATATTATCATGTACCTTCTATCCTCAGGTGATAATATTTGTCCATCATGTCTTTCACATCTCTCAAGTGCATCCTTTTTAAGATTCTCCTAGTCATTAATAGGAACATAGGGGGGCGCTCGTAATAAGGGTTGCGTTCTATTTAAGAAAAAAAAACTGTTAGATTCATAAATGAAGTGAAGCTACCTTTTAATATACTTGAAGAAAGGGATGAAAGATAATATGATCTAGTAATGAAATCAAAATATGATACCATGTGCGTATGGTCGGCCTGAAAATGCGCAAGCATTCATCATTAATTTTTTCATAAAATATATTATTCCCTGCAAAATAATAACGGGATTATTAGTTATTGCAAGGGACTCCACATGGGGTTAGTGCATTACATCATGAGTATAAGATTGTATAGTAAAAGAAAGGATCAATCTTTAAAGTACCTAGAAGCTGGGATACTCTCACGGGAAGTCCATCTTCAATGTTCATGAGCAATTGATCACACTTCTTTATTGTTCCCATACATTCGACATGAGTACATCCAGGAATTTGGTCATTGCCTCCTACATAAAATGAATCCAATATTACAAAATGTCCCGTAAGAAAGAATAGTTCAAGTGAAATAAATACATGATAAATAGTAAGCATTAAGAACGATCATCAAGCAAAGCTAAGCAAGATTGAGGATTATCATCAAGCATTCCTAATTGAGATAAAGCATCATCAAGTGAAGTTCAAGCAAGCATCCATTTCCATGAAGGAGATACATTGGAGGCCATTGAAGGTTTGAAGCTACAAGGTGCCCTTTTGGTGATCTCTCCATCCACCTTCTTCCAAGCCTATTCCAAATTCAAGAACCCATTCAAGACTTGGTGTTGGAGATCTACAAGCAAGAGATTGAAGACATCCTACCTTTTCTACATTCCACATTTTGAAGCATACTTGTGGATTCAAGGATTTGAATCTGCAACAAGGACTTTTTCAAGCAAGGTGAATTTATGCATTTACTTTGTCTATTCCTATAATTTCAATTACATATATTTGAGGTTAATTCCAAAACCGGGGTTTGACCAAGGCAAACCCCTCCCCCACAACAACACAATCTCCTTTTTCTTGTAGGTACAGGTATAGAACAGTGGATTTGAACCCAGATCTGGATACCCTTTTTGGCAAACTTTTGGGATCCGCGAACAAAGTCACTTTCAAATCTGTGTAGGTCAGGGTCGACATTATTGGGTCAGGGTTGACATTTGTGGGTCAAGGTCGACCTTTTTCAGAAGATGACATCGAAACGGAAAATGATTTCTGAGTTTTGTTCATCTCTGCATTTTGATTTGGAATCAACTGTGAGTTTTTCCAGAAACTATCTACAGACCTCAGAAAACAACATTCTTTGATCTGCAATATTTCAAGGTTAGTGCATTTCTCCCATCTCTTCAATTACTATTATACATCATTTCTATACATATAATTAACAGAATTCAAGGTATTTCCTTTGTCATTCTCCTTTCCAAATAGTTGATTCATTTGTGTATTAACCCTTCTCTTGGGTTGATCAACTTGGGTCTCCCATTAGTGCATTTGAGGGTAAAAAGGAACATCTTATCTTCTTCTTAATCACAATTACAACACTTAATCAATTCAACTCAATTAAGGTTAATACAATCTAGGTAATTCAAAGAACAATTTACATACCAATCACTTCCCCCATTTTCATATCTTACATTTTAGTAACATAATCAATTCTTCACAA